>JANHFM010006778.1:36910-53683 GCA_032468115.1 Grayia smithii
TCCCTCAGCCTTGCCCCACAGAATCCTCCCTTATCCTATCCTCTTCTCTCCCTCAGCCTTTGCCCCACAAAATCCCCCCCATCCTATCCCCTTCTCTCCCTCAGCCTTTGCCCCACAGAATCCTCCCCATCCTATCCCCTTCTCTCCCTGAGGCTTGCCCCAAAGAAACGTCTCCTATCCTATCCCCTTATCTCCCTCAGGCTTTCTAGCCCCTTCTCTCCCTCAGGCTTGCCCCACAGAAGCGTTGTCCTATGCTAAACCGAGAACTCAACTTTGGAACAGATGGTACTCCCGGCTTGAGAGTAAACGTAAAACTTAAGGGATAATTTGTTATGAAATTGAATTGTGAATAGAAGTTAATACAATTTAAATAAGGAGGTTATTTAAGATAGAAATATATAGATTTAGAATTTTTGTTAATATGGTTCTTATGATAGAGGTGCCGATATGGAAAAGCTGTTATTAGTGTTACATTTTTGCTGGTTTGTTGTTGTGTTTTTTCTATTATGTGTTTTATATGTTGGAAAATTTAATAAATATTATTTCTTTAAAAAAGAAGAAGAAACCTGTCCTATGCTGTCTGGGTCCATCTCGATCCCTTCATGGAGCTCGATCCCCATCTCGATCCCTTCATGGGAGATGCGATATCCTAAGTAGTCAATTTTGCTTTGGTGAAATTAGCACTTGGACAATTTCACATAAAGTTCGGCTGCCCGAAGTTTCTTCAGGACTGCCCGTACTAGCTTCCTGTGCTCATCCATGGTCTCGGTGTAGATGAGAATATCATCCAGGTAGACCAATACTCCCTTGTACAGGTGGTCATGATAAGTTGCATAAATACCGCTGGGGCCCCCTGGAGGCCGAAGGGGAGGACCCGGAATTGGAAACACCCCAGGGGACAGTTGAAAGCCATTTTCCATTCGTCTCCCTCTTTAATGCGGATTCTGTAATAGGCTTCTCTCAAATCCAGTTTTGTGAAGATCTTCCCTTTGGCCAGGTGGGCCAGCATGTCCTTCATTAGGGGTAGGGGGTACACGTTTTCCACGCTAATTGCGTTCAGGTTCCTGTAGTCAATGAAGATGAAGAGAAACTAATCAACAAGATCTATTAAACTTAGTAACAAAACATACTGCATGGATATGTTGAAAATTAATTGATCATTTTTATTCTAATTTGCTAATACAAAGGTTTTCCTCTCAACAATATTTATTGGATCGCATCCCTCAGAAGCATTGCATACCTCCCTTCACTTTCAGAAGCAAATTGACTCAGGCACAAGGTAGGGCCTTAAAATGACTCCCAATGGAAACCACAATAAGGGCAATTAAGTTCTTCCTTGTAATACAGTTCCTGGTTTGAAATGATTTGGGTGAATCAATGTGAGCGTAAAGTAATTAAAACACAATCCCAAGAATTATATTAATATTTTGGGGTCCCTACCTTTTTATGTTTACTAGGCCATTCATTTTTACATGGAAAAAAGGAACAGAAAACTTTAGATTATGATGCAATGAAAATAAATGACTGGGAGGCAGGGGGACAGCTGAGTGCTTTTCTTAGGTCTCTCTGTCTTAAAAACTACTGTATCAGCCTTGATTTAAAGCTTCAGTTCAGTTGCCAAGCTGACATTTAATATCACATAAAGCATTTTATCCCTTTTCATAGTTTATTCATGGTATTGAATAATATATTGAAATACAATTTAATTTGACCTGATAAATAACAGTAAAATGAATTATTTTATTGGGTTTTATATATTTTATAAACTTTTATGAACTTTTGTGGAAGCTATCTTGTATTATTCTGTATTTTTTTTAAAAAAAATCAGAATCTATTTCTTAAAATAAAATAAGCACATTCATTCTGAAAGTTGATTTTCATTGGTGATGGCTTTCTTTTAATGATTCTCAAGATTTGTGTTCCAATTAAAGGTAGACACTTTGTGAGGTAATTGGAATAATGAAGTTTCTATACTTACCATTTTTTTGTTCATCTGTCAACTGCTCAACCTATTAAAATGAAGATTTCATTGATGAATGTTTGTTTACATATTTAGCAATTTTCATACTGATGATCTACATACTCTAATTACTTAATCTCTATATCTCAAACCAATGAAACAGATACAAAAATGCATACTTTGTAGCCATACATATTAGTGTACAGATTGCAATCATATATCAAATTCTAAATATGGATTTGATGAACATCTTTCATGAAATTAAGTTATGAATCATAATATATTTATTAAAAATTGAATTCAGTAGAGTGGATGTTTTTTGGTAGAATTTGGAACTCTAAACCAATCTTCTTAAGTGTGTTAAATTACCACAAAGTCTTGATTCAGTTAGTATTGAAAGTAGGGAAACTAGTGCTCATCAAATTGTAACTCCAATTGAATATACCCAAATCATTGACTTTTGATGAAGTGATTATGTAATAAAAAATTGCAGACAACCATCTTCCAGATGGCTCAAATTGAATTTCAAGTGGTAGTTTTTATCTGTAAGTTCTATCAGAAGTAGCTGTGCTCATTAAAAAAAATGAAGTAAATCTGGGCTTTAGAAGGCTTTTTATTATTTTAATTTTTGTAACTCATTTATATTAATTATTTCAAATTAATAATTTGTCTCATCTTTAGAGCAAAGTAAAAATTACACATGTCTATTCATTTACCTGTCCTTATAATATTAGTATATAATCCTAGCAGTTATTTGCAGTATTTAAGTCCTTCAGTTTCATTGTTGTAAGATACCAATTAACTTCATTTCAGAAATATGTAATTTCCATACTGGGATATATGTCCTATGATGTTATGTCAAGCAAATCCTGAACTGAGAACAGTGTCAGAATATGTCTGTAGAGCAAAGTTGCAGCTACCTTGACAAATCTTAGTTGGAATTCTGTGGCCTAATTTAGGTAATACCTCTATTTAGTTTCCCCAGCTGCTTCCAGAGACAGAGCTCCTAACACTTCCTATTAAAAGGCATGGCAAGGCTTTTATCTCTTCCTTCTCCAAGTGAAATGCCTTTGATGAGGAAAAAAAGTGGAAGGGAGGAAAAGATGGGATAGTGTTCAAGGGTTTCAAATGGCAAACAATGTCACATGGACACTCCATAAAATTTTGTAAATGAGGTCCCATCTAGAACAACTTGGAGACCGTTGACTGCAATTCATCCAACTGTTTATAGTGAATTAAACATTCATTTATCCTTAATCACATATATAAAATTAAAAGGGTGTGAAAATATACAGATACCGGTACCATCATTCAATTATTCTAAAACAACAAATTAGACTGCAAATATAAAACTGTTATGCACATCTCTTCTCTCCACAAGTTTAGTTGTCCAGCTTTATTATGGGATGGCATTCACCTGTCAGAGACATAACTTCTGAATCAACATAGTAGATGAGATGCTTCCAGTGCAGTGCTATGTGCCATTGAGTTTAGTGGAATTTAATCCAGGTAGGAAGGTATATAGGACTGCAGCCCTAATGGTCAAGGAGAGAAAAGCTCTTTCTGGCACACCAACTCAGTACTTTGCCAATGTGTGCTTTATGTACACTCAACTGCCTTGAACCAATAACATATAAATACACACACAAACATTTTAACAGATAAATTAGTCTTCAAACTGTTGGTGCTCAAGGGCAACAGCACCGAAGGAAATACAACAGTTCAGAATCTATTCAAGTCTGATCATACAAATTTATTTTTAACTAAACAATTAGCTAACAATAACAGGAGAAAGGAGAAGTGTGTTCCTAAGAAATAATATTACATGAAACTATATGAACAAATACAAAATGGCTGTTTTCAGCTACTAAATTTGCTTCAGCCAGTTAAAATAGGCAGGAATTTCCTTCTAATCACAGTATAGGAGATCTGTCCAAGAAAGCAAAAATTGACTGAAATTCAAAATAGTATTCTCCCTTGTTAGCAGAGCAACAACTTAGAAAGACTCCATCCAACCTGGTTAGTTATCTCCAGCTCAAAATTAGGTATTAATAGATGGCTAACTATTTTATCTCTTGAGCAAAAATACTGAAGCACTTGGTTCTGAAAAATTTGTCTGTAAAATTGACAGAGCTACAAATCAGATATCCAGCATATTATCTGGCAGGGTGAATCAAATCCTGGAAGGTGGAAAGAAGGAATAGTAAAAGGTTAAGTCTAGAAATGTATACACATTTTCTGCATATATAAGCAGAATTCCTAACTATGTTAAGAATTACACTTCTAATTCTTGTATTAAATTAAAATGCTTATTATACTAGAGCAAGGGTTTCAAACTCGCAGCCCATGTGCCAGTGAAGGGGGAAAAAAGTTGTGATATATCATGTGACAATGTGACACAATGTGACACTGCGAGTTTGACACCCCTGTATCAGGGGTGAAATCCAGCAGGTTTTGACAGGTTCAAGAGAACTGGTAGCAGAAATTTTGAGTAGTTCGGAAAACCGGCAAATACCACCTCTGGCTGGCCCTAAAATGGGGTGGGAATGGAGATTTTGCAATATCCTTCCCCTGCCATGCCCACCAAGCCACGCCCACAGAACTGGTAGGGAAAAATTTTAAATTTTATCCCTGCCCTGTACTAGAGTATACAGTAACTCTTGTCCATATGTTTTATCATGTGATGGAAACCATTGTTATATGGGGTGAAAGATCTCCCACCTTCTTACTAACCAAATTGGGGCAAGATATTGTTGACGGTTATGCCAAGTTTGCCAAGTTATGGTTGGTTATGCCAAGTTTGCCAAGATATGATCAATTTCCTAAACCCATTTTGGTCTCATTTGACCACTGGGTTAGAATGGATTTGATTATCAATTCCTATTTGGAAAGTATTATTGTTGATACTGTTGATACTGTTGCCTTCAAAGAGATTCTTACTAACAACTATAAGTTACAAGATCTTTTTGAGTTGAGCATTAGAAAAACTATTTTGTGAGGCCTGCAGTCTTCCTGGAAATACATTTTTTTTAAAAGAAGACGCTGAGGCTTTTATTTAATCCCATTAGTTTTGGTATCTGGGACTTGTCTGGTTATTATCCTGTTCCCAATATTTTCAACTAGGCTCTTCACGCTTTGAAGATGATTTGGAAGAAGTGCTTCAGATCTTGCCAAAACATGAAAAAATATTCTGCTCCTGTTTTACTGAGTTAAATCATTAAAGTGTGTCTTTAATGTGACTCTTATAGAGTATATTTCTTTTGCTAGGTCTCTATAGAAGTCTATAAAAATAAAAATTGTGTATGATTTAATGAACAGCTGGCAGCTGTCCTGGTCATGCTGGCACAAGAACTGAAGAACTTCCAAATAATTTTCAAAATGTGCGTGGGCAGCTTTGTTTTTAGCATCTATCTCAAATGAGTTGTAGAAGTTGTCCTAAGTTTGAATTCAGATACCTTATTATTTTGTTCTCTCTATAAAAACCTGGACAAAATGAGAGATAGCCCACATCAGTGCTTGATGTTAGAAACAAACCGTACAAGACAAAAGATTATATGATTAATAGCATTTTGGCTGGTATGTGAAGGAGCTGATTTCCTCCAAGCTTCAATCTGATATGAACCCAGCCCTACCCTGTTTCCCCAAAAATATGACATCCTCTGATAATAAGCCCAATTGGGCTTTTGAGCGCATGCACTAAAATATGCATCCCCCCGAAAATAAGCCCTCCCTGAAAGTATTTAAACGCAGAGCTGAAAATCAGGTAAAGTGGCAAGAGGAGCCCCATCTTGCTCCACACACCCCAAAATAATAAGACCTCCCCGAAAATAAGGACAAGCGCTTATTTCAGGGTTCAAAAAAATATAAGATAGGGCCTTATTTTTGGGGAATCACAAGTAGTTTGACAAATCATAGCTGTTATCAGAGATTCAATTCTCCAGTTAAGGATGCTGTACTATCCAGTTAAGAATGCTGCTCATTTAGAAACCTTTCACCTAACTATAAAAATATGTGTCTTGATCACTTCTTTTGATTACTGTAATGCTAAAGGAGGTCTGAGCAGCTTACTTACAAATGTCCATTAATTCATGATACTACACTACATGTTTTATGGAAATAGAGTTCAGAACTTTTGATATCACCTGTACTAGATACTCATTCCTCAAGACAAGTCAGTATGCTAATTTTAACCTACAAAGATCTAGATATATGAAAAATGGGGTAGTCAACCATTTTCCTCGTAAATGATTACAGAAATGTTCCAGAGAGGCCTTTATTTCAAATACTGATAGAGCATTCTGGCCATGAAACTGGTTTCTTCCTTTTATGTAGTTCCCTCTCTTCTTCTTTAAGGCTCTCATGAAGAACACTTTTTCTTAGATTGTTTTCACTTATGCACCAATCCATTGCCACCTGCTTTTACCTGAAACACCTAATTGGTTTAAAGGGGAAATCTGACAAAACGAATGATGGAAGAGAAGTGACAGCACCAGCATAGCCTACACTGCTGAGATAACAAAAGCAGAAAGATGTCTCTTCCAAATTTCATAGTGAAAACTGAACCCATTTATTTAAGCCACTGTGATGGATCTGGAGCAGCTGTGATGGTTCCTTCATTGTAATGGTCAAACCCCTCCCTCCTCTCAACAGCTATCTTTTCAGGATAGCTGAAAAGTCTAACGACAGCAAATGCCTCTCTGTTGTGCAGCCCACATAGTTGGACTATTTTGGCAAGCTGGCTATTTTTATGCCTTAGTGGCTTAGGTGCTAAGAAGACAGATAACACTTCTGATTGTTCCCAGAAACTGACTGACATTGGTATTTATCACAGGAGACGTTAATCTAGTAACATGTCTCTGGCAAAGTTGTATGGTTTAGAAGCATCTGGAAGCCATTCTAAACTTATCTCTGCATAACAGATGAGTGAGAAAGTGATAAATCCATTGAATTTCAGAGATCCATATGAGTGGTAGTTTTTTTCAAATGATCATTGAAAACACATTTAAAATTATCACCAGATTTGCAATAAATGCAGGAAGAGCTTCTTGTTTTTTCATTTCTGGGTCACCCTTTCAGATATGACACACTTCATGTGGCATCATGAGAAAAGACTCAGTCAAAAGATACTGGGTTCACATTTGCACACAGTTGTAAGGCATGCTGGGTGGATTTTGACAAATCACATCTCTCAACTTTGATTAATCTTCATAATTGTGAAAATCAAATGAGTATAAGTAAGTGGGATACCACTGGTACATAATAAATAATTCAAGGCAATTTCACTCTACAGCCAAGCTAAGGAAAGGTTTTGCTCCTCAGGAGTCCAAAATTGGGAAATAAAGAAGTTAGCTTCTGAAAACACTGTTAAAAAACAGGAAAATACTCTTATTTTATTATATAAGAATGCCAAAAATTTTAGAAGTAAGAAATAACAAAGTACTTCATTACAAAAAACATTTAAAAATTGCAATGGGTATTACTAATAATACATTTCCTCAAATTTTTGAGCTGACATGTTCTTGAAAGATGAACACAATAATTTAATAACTTCAAACTGAATCCTAGTGATTTGTAAATTCCAGCTCTTTTTTCTCTATAGGTAAAGCATTCAGAATCAAGAAGATAGTGACAAGCTATAAGGTAGAGTTTTGTATATTTAAAAAATAAATAATAAAAAAAGAATCTTTATTTTAAATTGAAATGTATCCAATCCTGAACTATTCTTTTGCTGTGGAGAATTACTTACAGCACCTAGCAGCTGTTCAAAACTACTCTGGGGAGCTGAGCACTCATCAGGATGAGTTCAAGGCAGGAACTGCCCTTCTCTCATCTGTCTTATTAGTGTTTCTTAAGAAGTGTGTCTATCCAGTTACTTCACAGATATAGCAAGAACTGTTCTTCTATCCGCACTTAAAGTGGAATTACTGAGGATATTTCTATTATGGTCATTACATTCTCCAATTATTTCTTTTACTTACCAGTATAAATGTTACTTAAACTCTTAAGTGATCTAAATCTTCTGAAGAGTTTAAAGCAGCCATTATTCTGGTGACCCATTTTTCATTAAGCACATTTATACATGCATATACACCGCTAGGATTTGTAAAATATATCTTCACATGTAACTAATTTTTGACTTTGTCAGATAGAAATCTGGAAAAATGTACTTTCATAGAAAATGACCAGAAGCTATGCCATTTTCTGCAAAATACTTTGGGTGTAAAAATACAAAGATTTGAACTTATATTAACAGTCCAAACCTATGCAGCAAATAATTATGTTAAAATCAGTCAAAGCCATGAGCTTTACATTACTTTTAGCTCTAGTTAGAATTGGGTTTTAATAGATTTTTGAATTTCCACAGAAAATATAAGCAGTTAGGACTTCATCAAATAAAAATGACCTGCACCAAACTTAAAAAAGTACATTCTAAATTATTTGTTTTAGTATTAATATCATAATATGTAAAATATTTATAGGATTTGATTGAATATCAGGACTTGCGCTTTATTAAAACATTTTTCTTACAATCCTAAATATAATTCAAAATCTGCCTGAGATTTAATACAAGTCTGAAAATTTTACTTACTGCTGCCTTGTAAATATCATCCATGGTTAGTTACTGTGGGTTAGGAACTAGGTGGAGATGAAAAATGGTACAGAGACAAATATCAACCTCTGCCAGCTTTTTGTCCTTTGAGGCACTCCTTTTATAGCAGGCTGTCAGCCTAAATGTGTCAGTCAAGAACTACACAGCCCAGTATACAGACATCTGTGAATGGCCTTGCTATTCATTCCAAGTCTGACTCTCTCTTCATGGAGGTATGCAAAGTTTGTTACAGCTGACATTTCTAAATTCTAATCCAACTCTGTTGATGCTTTTTTTTTGGGGGGGGGGGTTAGGAATCAGATGGCTCCTATACCACATATTGGACCTTACGGCCCTCATTTTAGGCATTCTGATTCCATGTGGCTAATAGGGATTATGGCAAAAATCAAAACGCTTGTGAAGTCCCCATCCCCCTGGCAGAACAACAGTGACTCCCTAAAATAATTATCCTTTTAAAAGACCTCTTTTGAAAATGCTGTGTGTTACAGAACAAAGGACAGGCTTCATAGGCATGCATTCTAGGCAAAGACAACAAATATCAAGTACTTCTTTCCACATACAATGAAACCACCTCAGATTATTTTGAGGGATTGTTTTGCTTTTTTAAAATGCACTCCATCAACATCCCTAATTCCTCAGACAGAATGTTTAAGAGCCTGGTGGCCCTTTCCCACAAGGCTTCCTCAGCAGCATTATTGTATCACCTGATGATCTGACTGTTTATACTGACACTTTTATTTTGTTTGCTGCAAACATCTGTGCAAGCTGGGCAAATTCCTGTCTTTAAGCTAAACAACTTACTCAGCCATTCATATAGATTGTTCAGTGAGAGGCACTGCTATGAAGAGAATTTATGTGCTATAAAAAAAAATATCTCTGTCCACTGATTGAGAGCTCCCCCCTCTGTCTAACTATATTGCACACATCTAGGTAAAGCTGACAAATAATTAATAAGCCCACCCATTATTAGTGAATATACATGATCAATAATCAAGAATGAAGCTATTTCCTCTCATATTATTACCTTCCTTTTGTACTGGACTTTAGGTTATAGAGTTTCTAGAATTGATTGCACAAGATGATTAAAAATGTAAGGCTATCATTAAAACACACCATTTTTCTAGTTGTAGAAGTTTCTGTTATTTCTTCATTGTAATTTGGAGATGTTACACGTTTCTTCACAATTACAAAACTCCAATTTATTTTAATCCCATCATGTAAATATATTCTTCATGCATGTGATCATACAGTCTAAGAACCCTATAAGAAATTCAGGCCCAATAGATCTGAAGGGCATCCAAGGGTGGGGAGCTCCTATATGCCCTTGGTCATTTTCTTTAGTATCATTTTCACTCTTCCTTGTCTTTCTACTCCCATTCCATTTCCAAAAGCGTTGAGATTTTTTTTAAAGATTCCAACTACCCGTTCTTTCCCTTTGGCAAAAAAAGCTCCATGTCAGACAGAATTACATCACAATGTAGTTTCACAGGTAAAACATCACTCAGCAGAAAGTATAAACATTTATCTGACACACTCACCTGTGATCCAATGTTTTGAAACATGTTCAGCTCAAAGAAAAGATGTGGGAGGAAGAGACCACAAGGGAAGCACCATTAGGTCCAATCTCATCCTATAAAACACCATGAATATTTTCCTTGTAATGTTAGAGCTTTACCTACAAGACTTTTGCAAGCAAGCAGTACTTGTACAACACAGTGCATTTTATGCTTTGGGTGATTCTATGTATTAACAGGAATAGATGGCAAAGCAACCCTGTGACTTTATATTGCAACATATAGATAGTTGATGTTAACTAAACCTGGTAAGGAAACTTATTCCGTTTCTGTTGTTAATAACATCATTGTTCCAGGAGTAAAATCTACTTACCTTCTCTACCAGTTTGGAAATGTGCGCACTGTGTGCGCACTTGTTCCATTTGTACGCACGTGTCACATGCAATTTTGGACCCTCTGTGCTGTGCAAAGCCTTCTGCGCATGCGCAGAGGGTCAAAAACAGGTTAAAACCAGGAAGTAACGACATGGAGGTGGATGGGTGGAGCCTCATGCTGCCGCTGCTACCAGTTTGCCCAAACCCGTGTGAACCGGTAGCATTTCACCACTGCATTGTACATTAATGAAGGTAGAGTATTTTATGAATCTGTCCCTAAGCTTGGCCTAAGCTTCTCAACCTTCCTGATGATAGGAACACCAGTCCAAATGTTGTTAATGGAGAAAATTGGCCTGCCAAATTATTTATTTATTTATTTTATTTATTTATTTAAATTTGTATGCCGCCCATCTCCCAAAGGACTCCGGGCAGCTCACAATAAAAATATCACATTAAAACATTGGACAAATAAAAGTTATAAAAAAGTAAGTTTAAAACAATGAATTAGCATGCAAATACATGCCAAATTGTTGAAAAAAAAACAAAAGGAAAAAAAAGCATTCAGTGAGAGTGACAGTGGGACCAGTTTGGAATAATCAAAAGGAATAATGCAGGATTTGGCAATCTTTTGGTCAGTGGCCAGCAAGCCTACTTTTGGAAAACAATGGCTACAGTCGGTAGAAATCATATTACATACAATGTTGGAGAACCAAGGTTCTCTGCCTCCCTACCCACACCACCGATTGTTATTTGCTTTCCTTTGTTTTTCCAACTATGGAAAAAATATATTTTAGGAGTGATGATTCATGCTTGTCCATTCTCTCTATAAAATGAAATCAAATCGGTGCTAACTGAAGACGACGCTGTGATCTTCAAAAAAGTGGCTTGGAGACCAGTGAACCCTAGAGCTTTATGCAGCTTTGAAATATTGTTATATGCTTGTTCCTCTAAGTGGCAGTAAAATGCTTAATACCACCAGAAAAGAAAAAAATAGGAAAAGAGAAAAACAGAGTGTGGGCAAGCAGGTTTTGTTACCCATAGCAAAGAAGACATTCTCTGGAGACCTATCAGTAGACTTCTCTATCCACCATGCTTTGCCATTCTCCCTCTCCTTCATATATGCCCAACTATGCTCAGCAGGACAACCTGAATTTGGGGTCACTCCAGCACTCCAATTTACAGTGCAGTCTGCCACTTACCAACACAACTGCTGTTAGCTAACTGCCATATCCATATTAACTACTAACTGGTCATAGCCATGGATGAATACAGATTTGTACTCGACAATGCAGAATTAACAATGCAAAAAGTGAATGAAGCCAAGTTAATAGGGCTGCTCTTCTGTCATTTGTCTTCAAGATATTACATAGTTTTTCTCTTATTTTTCTCAAACATGTTTTTTCTAATTCCTTTTATATGTTTTGCGGCACAATTCCTGTAGTAAAAAATTAGTTTGTATTAAAAAGTGCTCCAAATGTGACATGATTTCTATTCATCTTTTCTTTTGAATGTTTATAAGCATCAATTTTTATTTTTTTTTCTGCTCCTAGGCAAAGGCTTGGGAACAAAATAGGGGATTATGTACACTAAAACAATCTCCCGCCAGCAAAGTTTAAGGTCAATCGGAGGCACCAGGACTTAATGCTCAACTCCTTGCAAATAATTAACATCAGGAATATAAACAGCTGTTTTTCCATCTGCTTTCAGAGTCAACGTTTCTCATCTTTCTCGGTAAGTATAGAATCATGGAGAAGATTTGCAAAATGGTGCTATAACTTGTGTGACGTGCAGTATGAAAAATATTCTCGTAACATACAATGTTTTTTTTTTCATATCTCAATTTATGTGGAAACCTGCTTACATCTCCTAAATTCATGGCATGGAGAAATTCCATTTCATCCCATTCAGCCTTGTTCTTATGAGAGCAGCGACTGGAACATAAGGCAATACTGTAATAGCGCAACTTTTAGTTATCATTAAGCAGGAGTGATCAACACACACAAGTATTATTCATGCTAAATAAGTGAATAGAAAAATACGTTAGGCTCTTGCCTTACGCCGCCGAGGCTACTCCCCCACCCAGCTTTATTTCACTGGCCATGCTATCTGAAAAGCAGCGATGGGAACGGTAGTCCACCACTTCCATTATCATTTTGTCTGCCCCATCACAGTTGCACCGATGGGTTCGATACTTTCGGGGTTTCTCTACCACCTCTCTTACATCGTCGCTTTTACTACACAAACAAGCTGGGAAAAGGGGGTCGAGAACCCTTACATCTTTCAGTGCAAATAAAAGCACCCTAGGGTGCAGACATCGGGGCATCACTAAGCAGTAAACAAACCCTTCCCGCTTTGCAGACCGGCTCGCGGCCGACCGAAGCCCACAAACCTAGATCTTAACACCTAGGCCTCGTAGGCTCCGCCTCCTAGCCCAAGGGCACGCCCCCTTTGTTTTCCCGACGCCTTGAGTGACGTTATCGGGGCCTGGCCTCCGTCACGCGGATAGGGGCGGGAGGCGGCACGAGAGCAAACATGGCGGCCGTGACGACTGCGGTTGAGCTGGTTATGGCCAGCGCGGAGGGAAGCGGCGCAGTAACTGCCACGACACTCGCCGCCCCCGGAGCTCGCTTTCCTCTACTAGCGGCGCAACGAGCTCAGTAGCCCGTCGGTCCCGAACCTCTGCGCTCCGACTCGGGACATGGAGGCGCTGAGGACCGGCGAAGAGGGCGAGGAGCCTCCCAAAAGCATCCGCATTCTTGGGTCGGAGCTGGTGGAGACCTACACGGTGAGGCGGGGTGCGAAGGGGTTGCGGAGGCAGGGGTTGGGGTGGTTGGGTGGGTTTGGCGTGTCAGAGGCGTCGGCCTCCCCGGGGTCCCATGAAAAACGCCGCCGGTTCAGTGGTTGATGCGAAGGGGCGAGAGAGGCTCCCTGTCCGGAGCATTTTCGGGCATCCCTGGGCGCCTCGGGGAACTTCCACGCCTTTTCTGACGGGGAAGAAGGACAAGCGCACGAGTTCATTGGCCTGGATGTTCGGGGCCGAACTGTCTTGGCCGGTGCTTTCCGTGTTTTTAGACTTTCACGGAGTTCTTGAGTTCCTGGGTGGAAAAACAAAAGAAAACAGCATCCCTAGAGGAAGGAAATTGATGTCTCAGCAACAACTCTGGTAGCTTAAGGTGTTGTCTTATTCCGGGTTGAGATGGCAAATCGTCCGTTTTGCGAAGTTGGCGCCTTCCAGACAGGTGGGACTCTAGTTCCCATCATTCCCTGCCGGTGTAACCAACACGCTGGCAACAAGGAATGGGAAAGACAGAAAATTTGCTCTCTTTCTTCTGAATAGGGATGCAGCATCCCTTGGAGAATAAATATAATAGGTGGCTTTAAAGTAAAATGTGGAATGAATGTTAGTCACTCAGCTTCAGATATTCTTGCATCTGAATCCAACTTATGAAACTGTTGATAGAAATCTTATTAGTTGACATTTTTGAATTTTTCTGTGCAGAAAAGGAAAATTATTTGTGTAATGTTTTTCCAATAACATTATTATTACAGATGTCCTTTTATACAGTTGTGTCTCTGTAATATATATTGTTTTCTGACTCACTGTTTTAAGAACTAACATTGTGAAAAGCTTTAATATATTTAATATATAATATACTTTAGTTTTGTTATATAACTAAAATGGGCTCATCTGTTAATTTTTCATCTAGTTAAATAATTTTTATCTATGAATTTTCTTTATGTGGGCATGCTGTTTTAGTGATCTTTTTAATGAACTGATAATATGCTCTGAATAGGCCTTATTTCGTTGGAGTTTGCATCCAAAATATTAAGAATCAGAGTTTTTATTGACATGCTTTCAAGTTTATATTTGGGGACATATTTGGGGACATTTTTACTTAATCAGAAGAAAATGCACATTTGAAGAGATCTTTGAGATGAGTTCAGTTCCCAGGGACTATACTGATACATTTATATACTGTAGCTTCCTTCCATCAAAATACATAAGTGTTTGCCAGTGGCTTTTCAGATGGTTTCTGATTTCTCAGTCTGATCTGTAGACCTGGATCTTTTGGTTATTTTCCATGCACATACTAATGAGTACTTTCTAAAAATTTTGAGATCAGTGAAGATCATTCAGGTTTTATTAAAAACAAAATAAAGTTTAATGCCGTAGTTCCATTTTAATGTTTGCTTATGTGCACAATTTCTCAGACATAATCCATGGACTAGCTAAAATTGATAAAAATATGTTTTCAGCAGAAGTGAGTAAAAGTATGTAGTTGTTTTCATGTTGAAATCAATGTGCTGAATCGGTTTGGTTTGTTATTGAGCAGAAATATTTTCAATTCCAGGCACTGTAGTAGAAAGAAATGGGTAGAAAGCTTATTGCTTATTGTCATTAGAGTGTCAAGAATAAAATAAATCGAAGATATAGCAACTTGATATATGATAAAAATCTGATATATAAAATCTTGCTATTTAGAACATAGCAAGAAGTTGGAATAGTAACCTTCCATTTTTGTAGGGTGACAGGTTAAAAACCTTCCATTAACTGTGCTATGAAGTTTAGCCTGTTCTGACCTAATACCAGATAAAAGGGTTGGATCTGCAACTTCAAGAATTCCCAGCTAGTATGATTTGCTCTTTCCCATTTTGAGAATTATGAAAGAAAAAGACACAATGCACCCTGAGGGCACAGGATTGAAGAATGGCTGCATTAGTCTCAGTCAGAATCCTATACATCCTTGTAAGTATTGTAGAAAGGATGTTCTCTTTCTTCCCACTTGTTTTCTCTTCACCGACAAGTATTCAAGATTTGGAAAAACTGAGCTACAAGGCAGAACCTGTTACAGTAAAAAAAGATCCACGTTCAAATCTCTAGTTTATCTGTTCCTGTTGATTAGAAGAATAAAAAGAATGGGCAACACTCTTAAACTACTGGTAATAGCAGTTCATGATTTTCCGGAATTCTGACTTAGCATTGTACACAATTATGGCTCACATCTTCTAGAACACGGGTGTCAAACTCGATCGCATCATGGGCTGGATCGTGACGTATCGCAACATTTTTTGCCTTTGCAGAGCCAGAGGCAGGGATGACCTGCACATGACGTATCTGGCCCGCAGGCCGCCAATTTGACAGGCCTGTTCTAGAAGAATACTATACTGCTAATAACTTTATCCTCTTTCATAAGGTCCAATGTGAAATCTTATGTATGCCTATGGATAAAGGGGATTTTGTATTTATTCATCTGTCCTTATGTATTCACTATCCTTTTAGATTATTTCTCTGATGAAATCTGCAAGCACTAAATGCAGGGCTTCCCTATCTGGATAATTTTGATTCTTTGTAACATTAAATATTTAAGTCTAGAGCTAAAAAAATGGCAATTTCCGAGCATATATAGTTTATCACTTCAACTGTAAAACAAAATCCTTGTATTTCCTATTTGTGTTCAGTGATGTACAGATTGTTGTGTTTATTATAGATGCATAATTTGGAGGAGAGTATGTTCTGGAAAAGCTGAAGATGCAAACTGAATTTTCTTTGATTTTTTTTATGCAGCATTTTGTATTTCTACTGTTCAGTTTGCAAAGCAGCTAGTTCCTTCAACAGTCAGAGCTGCTGCAGTGAAAACCTCAAAGAAAACTCCAGTGGTGTGCAAGTTCCTCCCTTAAATTCATGCATATGTAGCTTCAGTAGGTTGCATAACAGTGTATAACAAGGTTGCTGCTGGTATTTCAACATTATTTATTAGAACTAGCACATTGTATATTCTAATGTTTTAATGAGTGACTAAAATGGAGAAATGTAAGTACTTAGAACAACAGAGTTTGAAGGAACCTTGGAGGTCTTGTAGTCCAACTCCCTGATCAAACAGGAGACCCTTTACCATTCTGAACAAATGGATCTCCAATCTCAAACATGTTTTCCTGCCAGATTATGCTCATTGGTTAGGATTAAAATAAAACTGCTGATTACTGGGAGGATAATCTGGAAGTCATAAACTTGGACAAAACCATAAAGAAATCTGGTTGTTGAGAAAATTCACTGACTAATTTCAAATTTGGAAGAAAAGTTCCTTGATTAAAAGGACAGATCGAATGTAGAATGAGAGAACTATAAACCAAGGAGGGCTTGGAATTATTAAAGTGAAAATGAACTATGCAAATTGGATATTTTAGGTCTAAGTCAATTTAGTTTACCAAAATGAGCCTTTTCAAATCAGATGAATATATAGAATAGAGTAGAGTAGAGTAGAGTAGAGTAGAATAGAATAGAATAGAATAGAATAGAATAGAATAGAATAGAAT
>JANHFM010006778.1:60339-79070 GCA_032468115.1 Grayia smithii
GTGACGTCACCGAACCGGTTCGCAGTGTCCCGGACCCGGGCTCACCCGCGCGCCCAAACTTACCTTTTTTTTCAAAAATCGCCGAAATTAGCGTTCTGCACATGCGCAGAGCGTTTTTTCAGCGATTTTTTGGGAGAAAAGTTTCTGTGCATGCGCAATAGCGCGGTTTATGCAAATTTCACACGCACACGCACACGCACACACACGAAGAGAACCGGTAGTGAAGGTGGGTAGAACCCACCCCTGAAACAAATGTTATTTATTGTAAGTGTACTTTAAAGACAGTATTGCTTTATCAAGACTACCTAAAATGAAAACCAATATGGTATAGTTGTTAAGATATTGGACTAACATTGGTAGATCCAGGTTCATCTTTACCTTCAGCCACTGGTCATGGAAGGACTGGTCATGCTCACTCTCTGAATTGACAAGCTTTTTGATGTGAAGAAAAAGAAAGAGATAGTACATATGTCACTTTGAGCTCCTAAGCAAAAATGTGGGACATAAATCTATCAAATAAATACATCTACTACTCATAAAAAAACCCAAAGGAAAAAAGAAAACCTCAAAATTGGCTTATCTGCAGATGGCACTTTTTTTTTGGGTGGTATTTTAATTAAAAATACAAGGATCTGCTTATCCACCGGTAGGCTTATATGTGAGTACTTACTATGGAAAATATTACCATATATTCTCATAGGTAAGCCGATACGTGGAAAAGCCAAACCCAATTTTGGGGCTATCAAATTATTGACTTATTTGTAGTGAGTATATTGGTAGGTAACTCCTGTGAATGCAACATGGAGCACATTTCAGTAATTTAAGGTGCTATAGAGAAAGCTCAGTTCCAGGTTTAAAGACAAATCCATGACATATCATAGCAACTGCAGTGAACTTCTTCAGTGACTGAACGAATCGGTCTTAATGACCGAAGGAAGAATTATTCAGAAAGAATTGCTCCCTTGAGTATTGTGGACCCCAACTATATACTGTAAGGCTTTAAATGTACTTCATATTTCATCTAGAAATAAATGGGCAGCTAGAACAATGTTTTTAGCACAAGTCTAAAGGGATCTTTTTGAGTTCTTTCAGCATCCAATCAGGTTCGAAAGTCCTGAATTAACTGAAATTTCTAAAGTTGCCCTTCAGGCAGTTGTTAAAACCTGGAGGTTACCAGAATGCGCACAAAATTTTTAAAGTCTCTTTCTTCCAAAAGGGATGTGTTTGGTGCTTCCAGAGTGGACACAGTTTGTAATTAAAAAGTGTCCCTGGGTTTTCATATCTCACAGGAAATCAAAAACTGCTGAGCAGTCAAGAAGAATCAATAGATTCATACTTTGTTTCTTACTCCCATCCTTCACCTCCATCCCCCAAGAAACCAACGTGAAACTTTTTACAGTGGATGTAATTTTTTTTCTTCATCATATGCCATGGAACCTGGCCACGCCCCCCCCCACACACACACCTCCAAACCAGAGAGGTCTACCTCTTCACTTCACGTGGAGACAAACTCCCTTTTAATCCCAAGATTTCCCTTTCACAGACCCGTTTTCAGCATTCTCTTCCATTCATGTCTTCCAGCACCTCTTTTATTTCCCCGGATCTCTCTTTTTCACCTCTAAGGCTTTTGAAACAGAACCGAACTCCCTTTGGTTTTGCTTGGATAAACTTTCCCCCTCTCCCTCCTAAACCCTCTGGAACAAACTTCCCACCGACCTCCGGACTGCCCCCGACCTCCGCTCCTTCCGGCACGATCTCAAGACTTGGCTTTTCCAACAAATAGGCTGAGACATGGGGTTATTTTAGAATTATTTTACATTTTTAATATTTTATACTTTTATATATAGGATTGCATTTATTTTTATATATTGACTATTGTACTTTTTATTTCTGTAAGCCGCCCCCAGTCCTTCGGGAGAAGGGCGGCATATAAATGCAATTAATAATAATAATAATAATAATCTTTGAAATACCGGTGCCATTTGCATTTCTCCCAAATCTATAAAATATAATTATAAAGAAGAATGTTTGTAGTTCAGGATTGAAATGAGGGGTCTTCTTGGGTTTAGTTATGGTTTATAATAGAAAGTTCTAATCTACTCAGATACTGTGGAGGGAAGAAAAATATTTAATTAAGGGTAACCCCCAATATTTGTATTCCAAGTCTGAAAAATATGTAGGATATATATGGCTAAGTTACGTTCCTCCTCACATTGATAGAAACAAACTAAGAACTATTGAAATACTCTTCTTGCTTCAGATATATCTCTTTGCAGATTTAAAACCACATAAAGGGGATCAGAGTGATCCTCAATTAAAAAAAAATGTTTGTCATAAAGCCCAAGTCCTAAGAACCAAAAGGCTCCTGCTAGCTAACCTTAACTTTTGCAAGGCCCTGTCAACCTTCTAGGATACCAACCATTGCAAGGTTAGGAGAAAACAGGACAAAGAAGAAAAAAAGGATATTGAGTAGCTTTATGCAAAGTTCAGATTGCGACAGAACAAAGAATCACTAGCATTGTCCTTTTGAAGATATTAATATCTGCAGTCATCTAGTTCTCACATTAATTGGAACAGAGAAAATTTGAATTCCTTCTGGCAGCAGCTGGAGAAGATAGGAAATGGGATTACAGCATCAGCTGCAACAAAACTCAGTTCCAGTCCAGGCCTGTCAAATTGGCGGCCTGCGGGTCAGATATATCACAGGCAGATCACTCCCACCCTGGCTCCGCAAAGATAAAAAACATCACAATACATTACGATTCGACCCATGATGCAATTGAGTTTGACACCCATGCCCTAATCTCTTACTCATACTAAACTTATTTAGTAAAAATACTAAACGTATTTTTCGATTTATAAGATGCACCATTTTACCCCCAAAAAGAGGGTGAAAATCTGGGTGTGTCTTATACACTGAATGTACACATTCGGTGGGGCAAGGGGGGGCAGTTACTGTGATGTCTGTGGTGGCAGCGGCAGCAACAGCAGCAATGGCATCAATAAGAGACAGCTGATTGGTGGTATTTTGGATCCAACCGCCAATCAGCAATGGTTCTGGGAACTGTTTGCTATAAATAGAGGGGAATTGTTGCCTCGCCGCTGGACCTGCTCGTGACCTGCCCCAAAACTGCCCCCCCATCGCTGCTGCTTCCCTCCTGCTGCCGCCGCAAGAAAGCCTGAAAACCACCCCCCATCACCGCTTCTTCTCACCTGCTGCCGCCACTGCAAGAAAGCCCAAAAACCACTCCCCGCATCACTGCTTCTTACCTGCTGCAACTGCCACCACTGCAAGAAAGCCTGAAAACCGCCCCCCCCATTGCCACTTCTTCTCACCTGCTGCTGCCACCACCACTACTTTCTTGTAGCGGTGGCGTCCCCCCATCACCGCCGCTTCTCTCTTGCCGCAGCCACAAGAAAGCCTGAAAACACCCCCCATCACCATTTCTTCTCACCTGCTGCCACCGCTGCTGCAAGAAAGCCTAAAAACCACCACCCCCATCGCTGCTGTTTCTCTCCTGCCGCCACCGCCAGAACGAACCTACCTGCAGGTAAGCACATGACTGGAGGAGGAATTCTGGGTGTTGAAGTCCACAAGCCTTAAAGCTGTCAAGTTTGAAGACTCTGGGTTAGGCCAAGGGTCTTCAAACTTGACAGCTTTAAGGCTTGTGGACTTGAACAAGTCCCAGAATTTCCTAACCCAGAGATCTTCAAACTTGATAGATTTAAGGCTTGTGCACTTCAAGTCCCAGAAATCTGGGAATTGAAGTCCACAAGCTTTAAAGCTGTCAGGTTCAAGGACCCTTGCCCTAACCCAGAGGTCTTTAAACTTGACAGCTTTAAGGCTTGTGGACTTCAACTCCCAGAAATCTGGGACTTGACAGTTCTGCCTTTTCTTTCTTTTTCCCTAGACAAGAGAACAAGAGGAAACAAAACTGACCGAGTAAAGTAGAATCAGAAAGCAGTCCTTTAATAAATTTATTTCAAAGAATTTTAAGTCAACAATCATAGACATTCAAACTGTAATTTACGCTTTATTGAGACAGGGTTAAAGTAACAGAATATTAAAAGTCTGTGTCCCTTCCTTCCTTCCTTCCTTCCTTCCTTCCTTCCTTCCTTCCTTCCTTCCTTCCTTCCTTCCTTCCTTTGTTAATAACAGTGATGTTGGTATTTAATACCGCTGTTGACTTTACATGGTTGTAAAAAGTGTACATGCTTGCAAAAATCATTCTGCTATACTGGTATCTTACTAAATAATATTTTACTACACCATTTGGTTCAGAATACTTTTTTCCTTGTTTTCAACCTCTAAAATCTGCGTCTTATACTCTGGTGCATTTTATACTCTGAAAAATACGATAGTCAAAATTGAAATGAGAAAAACAGCCAAGAATCACCTTGTAGGGAAGATGGCGGCTTAGAAATATAATAAATAATAAATATGCTTTTGGGGTTTTTTTTGACAATACTTTCTTGTGGCCCTCAAATTATGACTATAACTGATCCCAGAATTTTGGCCATAAGTCGTGCCAGTTGTTAAGCAGGTCATCACATAACCAACCTGATTTTATGACATTTTTCCAGTGATTGTTAAGCAAATCCATTGTTTGTTTAACTGGTTTGTTTGTTTAACTGGTAATTATTTGGAATAGCTAGGAAGAATGACCAAATCTGCACAAGAGCACTGGATGTTTCCATATAGAAATTAAACGTAGAATTAGCATCTAAGCATTCTACTTCCTGCATAATTTTCAAACAAGTAAAGCATTATTGCTTAAGATATAAAATCCTGTGCACAAATGTTTTATGAACTAATAGATTTAAATAATATTTTAATTTTATTATTTTTATTTCTTTTTGCAGGAAATCATTGGAATCACAGCTGCATTGGCTGAAGAACTTTTTCATAAAGGTATGAAACATCAAAATTCTTAACATTTATTTATAGTATGTGATCCCTGAAATAGAATCATACACATTACATCTATATTTTGTTTAAAAGTCTTGTTTATTATAGCATACAGAAAGAAAATAGGATAATGAATCCCACCAAAGTATGTGATGTTTACCTTTGGATAGATTGTAAAATGCATACAGGATCTATTACCACCATCTAGCTTTTTGCAGTCACCTCTGCCCTGAAAGACATGGGGGGTGGGTGGGGTGAGAGACTGCCTGAGGGGAAGGGGATATGTGAATGGCCAGCGCAGCACAAATGCAGAGGACAGGAGAAGGGTGCATGGGCGGGGAAGACTTACATTGACTTTCTGGGAAAGCCAGCAGAGAAGATTGCAAATGTTGATCATTTGATTATGGGTCACCACAAAAGGTTGTTAAGAGCAAACTAGTTGCTGAGCATCCAGATCAGATCATATGACTGTGAGGTGTTGGGACAGCTGGAACTTCAAGAACCAATTATAACCATTATTCGTTCAGTGCCATTGTAACTTTGAACAGTCATTGAATGAATGCTTGTGGATTGAGTGTATTTGTGTACCTGTACTTTCTGGATACACCCAAGATAAAATGTCCTTTGAAACAGAAAAGATTGTGTATCCTTGTTTCAGATTTCTGCCACTATCATATCATTTCTTTTTTACAATATTATTCTCTAAGTATTATTCATAAATATTTACATCTTGTTTTCTAGGAGAGCAATTACTTATGGCTGGTGAAGTCTTTAATATTAAACCTTTGCAGCTTTATGCTGTTACTCAACAGTTGCGTCAGGGGAAACCAACATGTGCAAATGGTGATGCCAGAACTGATCTTGGTCACATTCTGGATTTCACATGCAGACTCAAATATTTAAAGGTAACAGATTCTAATTTAAATATTTCAGTTGCTCATTTGGGCTCATAGAGACTATGCTTTATAGGAAGTGTTTTCTGCCTTGGTAGAAGAAATTGGAAGAAAATACGGTAGTACTGTTGAGGTCTTCTGTTAAGATGGTGAGTTTCAAACAAAAACAAATACCTTCCATGACCTGCATATTTAAATTAGCAATTCAGATCTTTCTTATTTTAAAGACTAGTATATATCTTATTGTAAGTTAGAAGTCACATGCTCCCAGTAGTATTGGCATTGAAGAAAGAACAAAAATGCCAAAGAAATATATGATGGTCCAGATATTTGTCTGGACCATCATATAAAGATGGAGATAATTCCATGAAGACAGAGATAATTGCCTCTAACGTAGACTCTTGGAAAAATACATTAAGTTGCATTAAGATGTTTTATTTAAATTAGAACAGTAAGATTGAAATACTTCAATATGTTTTTAGTAAGATCTTCTTTATATATTGTTTTAGCTAATTATTTCCTGAAGTTCCTTTTTTTTGCTTCAGTTCTACTTGCATCTGAATAAATATCATTTCTGCTTATTTATAGAATTGTATTTCCCTATAGTATTTTTTCATATCCTGTTTTTCCAAAGTTACACTTATTTTCTTTGAATAAGCCTATAATGTTTTTGATCATATATTTGAATGATAAGAAATACAGTAGTACTTTAGTATGCACTTTGGGCTGATATTTATAAATTTACTTAGTGCTTCATTGAAATTAAAAATTAATTCAGATATTCCCCATTTAAGTGTTAATACTTAAGCAAGCATATGGGTGTATGCTTGAAATCTCTCACTATTCCAGAGGTAATTTGATATGAAGTTGTCCCTCACAGTGATCGTAGTATTTGAATCTTTAATTGCCACAGTGATAAATTGTTCAATAAGGACTTCTTAATTGATACTATTTTTTGTTTGCTATAAGCCTCAGCATTTTCAGAACTTTTTTTAAATATTTAAAAGATTTTTCAAAATATAAAATGAAAAATAGAAATAAAATAGATTAATACAATGGAAATCAGATCCCAAAAAAGAATTTTAAATCTTTATATTTTGTTATTATTTTGTAGGAAAGAACAAGATGGTGAACTTGCCTCCTAATGTGTACAGTGCCTTGACACTGAGCAATGTGGCATGCTCAATATTTCACTAAATTTAATTACATAAATATTAAAATTTTGTAGTGTATATAAAACTCTGAAATATAATTTAACAAGATACTCAGTTTCCTAAACAAAAACATGTCTGTGCATTCTATTTATTATTCTGTAAATCATATTAATACATGTATATGTACATATGTATTTTTCCCCAGATAACTGGCACAGCTGGACCTGTTGGAAGCAGTAATATTCAGGAACATCTTTTGCCTTTTGACCTATCAATATTTAAATCTCTTCATCAGATTCAGGTAACTTCTGAAAAAAGAGCTTTGCTTGTGGATTACTTACTAGAACTTGCTTTCGTGTATACTATTAAAGGTTTTGCTTTCCTGTAGATTGATTGGCACCTTGAGTCTTGTAGTAGTACTGATGCTTCTGTGCAGAAAGTGATGCTGAGGGACATTTGTTCAAAGGAAATTGAACCAAATCAACCAAAGTGACTATAAGCAATTTATACAAAATTTAACAGAACTTGACAAAAAGAATACAAAACTTAGGTACATAAATCAATAAGCAATCAATAATAAAATGGCAATCCAAATAGAAATGTCACCATCATGCAACTGGGAATTCAATAGTTCATAGCCCGAAGGCCCAGGGAAATAAGCCAGTCCTTGAAAGCTTAAAAGGCCACTGACCTTTAACGTCGGACAATATTCTGCCTTGCCTCTGGGACGGTAAATAATTACATGAAACAGCTGAGGAAACCACTTCTGTTTTTGGAGTAGATTATCAATAGATGAAAGCCATCTCTGCTGCTCCTTGCTCCTGAATAGGAGTAGGCAGTCTAAATTTAATGACAAGCTGAGTAATGAGGAAGAAATTGAAGTTAAATCTAGGCAGATGTGCATGTTCTTCATCAGTAAGAGATTAGCCACAGGGATTGAAATTTAGCCTATTCCGGATGGAGTTGCACTTTCCTTGAAAAAGAAGGCATACACCCTTGGAATGTACCCTGATCTTTAACTATGGCAGGGAAGACGTTTGTAGCATTACTGCAAACTGTGACAATAGCAGTTCACATATTTTATGTTTCGAATATTGCAATACACTAGCATGGCTATGTTTGAGAAGAATCCAGAAATTCTAGTTGGGACAAAATGCAACAGCTTAACTGCCAAATAATACTAGAATGTGAATCGGCAGTTAAATGTTTTCTTATCAGAATTTAAAGAGCTGGTGTTAAACATTTAAAGCCCTAAACAGCTTCATAGAGTTATGCAATCATTTGGAGGGGAACAGTGTGAAACCTGCTGCTAGAAGCATTGAGGTTTCTGCCCTTTCAAAGGCCAGCACAACTCCAAGCTCCGTTCCCTGTTATCTGAGCCAGTGGTGGGTTGCCCCCGGTTCGGTTCACGCGAATAGGTAGCGGTGACGCCGTGATGTCACTGAACCGGTTCGCAGCGTCCCGGACCCGGGCCCACCCGTGCGCCCCAACTCACCTTTTTTAAAAAAAATCACTATGAGCAGAAGAGGTATCTTCTGTGCCCCTTTTGAACTGTTCTGCATGCGCAGAGTGCTTTTTCGGCAATTTTTCATTATTTAAAGTTTCTGTGCATGTGCAGTAGCGCGGTTTACGCATGCGCGCAAGCGAAGCGAGTGCACGAAGAGCACATGCACGAAGAGAACCGGTAGCGAAGGTGGGTAGAACCCACCCCTGATCTGAGCATGTTCATGCCTGCATCGAAGGCATTTCCACAGGGTTACCACCAAAGCAAACTGGCCTTGTGCAGGACTGCTTTTCTCTTGATAAAACTGGTCATTAAAATCTGTAGGGGAGGCCCTGCTTTCAGAAGCATGTATATTCAGCATGAGGAAGAGCCTAAGCATGTATCATCCCTCTGCATGACTTATTTAGGATTTGACACCTATTGTCTTTGTAAAAACATACTTCTCTAGTCAGGCCTTTGAACCCCAGTAGTTTGACTATTATGTTTTCAGTTACTTGGGATTTTTTTTTTTTTACTGTTTGCATTTTTAGATTGACTTAAACACTAAATTGTTTTGAGAGTTCATTTTGAATGGAAAGATAATGTATAAATTAATTTTAAAAAGAACTGTTTAATCTTGTCATAGTTTTGCTGTTTTTAATCCACTGTTGCTTATTGTGACTGAGAACTGCTTCTTAGACCCTTTGGGGTTTCTCATCTCAATTTCCAGGAATTCTTGTAATTAGGGATGTCAGATGTGGAATATTGTGTGCATATTCCGTGACTGTACTTTATAACCCATCGCATGGTTTTTAAGGTAGCATAGCATAACACATGCTAACTCTGAGTATATTTACAGCAGAGAGTCTGTGGAGGCCATTTTGCCTGTTTTTCTTTATTCTTGAATCCCTGCATAAAGCAATTCTTTGAGGATCCCCCCAAGCACTAAAATGTTTTTCATAAAAGTTGTTTTATGTTTTTGTAAGGAGAAAGAGTTCTTCTGTTTGTGGTTGTGCATAGTTGCATTCAGATTGCTGTATTTATCACTCCTCCGGAAGCTGATTTTAGTAGTATATTTGATTTTCTTTTATTTGAATCAATGTTGGAAACTATAATTGGCTTTCTTGACTTTTATTGTATCTACAGTATTCCCCTGAAGGAGAATTTTTAATAAAACATTGAAAAAACTTTATTATTTTTTTAAATAAAAATTGGGAGATTAGAATACAGTAAGTAAAATTTCATATGACACAGTTTCATTTTTTCTTATATTGCTGTTTCATTTTCCTTACTATTGCTTTTTCAAAATAGATAAATCACTGTGGTGCAAAACTTATTAATGGACTGACATCTTCAAAGCACACTCTAGCAACACTAAGTGTACAATTCTCAGCAACATCCATGATGGTAAGAGTCAAATGTGTACCATTTGTAGTATGCTGTATTATGATTATAATTTGTTAAAAGTTGTATTTAAATCATAAAAAATATTCTTTGTTCATTCAGCTCAGTTTTTGTATAAATGATGTTTTACTGTAAATAATTTAAATAATATTCTTTTATCTATTGATATTAATATTTAAATTTTAGTAGATTTATTTTATGGATATGTCATATTTAGAATATTTAACCCTAAGAATATAGACACACAGATACACCTGTCTAAAATCATTTAGTTTAATAAGTGTATGTGTGCAAAGGATTATCCATGTTTTAAACTTGTTCAGAAGCTAACAGTTTTTATCAATTAATGATGTACTAATCAGAAATCTCTATTCTCTTGTCTTTATATTAAATATTCATTTTTAATGTGGTTTGAACAGGAGGTCCTAGTACCTGAGGCCTATGAGTTTGATCAGTGGGAGCCAGAAGGTGCATCTTCAAATCCTGTGACAGCAATTATTCCAACTTGGAGAACATTAACAACTTTAGATATGAGTCATAATAGCATAGCTCAAATTGACAATTCAGTGGTAAGAGTTCAAAACAAATACTTCAGAACAGTTCAAAAGGGGCACAGAAGATACCTCTTCTGCTCATAGTGATATAATCAGTACTTTTAATACTTGCTGTGGCTTGCAGAAGATTTGATAATTACTTTGAATGTTACAGAATGGTGACCGTTTTTAACTGTAACAAGTCCACTCCTGTACAAAATCCCTTGAAATTTCTTCTGCTTCTAGCAGAATTCTTAAGGGTTGACATTATCAGGGATTAATTGTTTTGGATCATGACTGATATCTTCTAATTAGACTGAAGCCTTACCATTCCTTTATTTCAGAAATTAATGCCGAAGATTGAATTTCTGGATTTAAGCCACAATGATGTACCACTAGTGGAGAATTTACAGGTTTGCTTAAAAATGTGTCTTAATGATGTGTTTGTATTTGGGTTGTTTTTTTAAAATCTATTCTAGCTGGATACTCCTTGCTTTTATTTTTCATAACAATGCCTATTTGCTAGGATTTCCAGATTGTTGTCATTAGTATTATTTGAACTAATTAATTGATTATAGCATAGTATAACATAGTATCTACCTTTATATTTTGTATACCGGTACTTGTATATAGTACATACCTTTGTAGTATAATGTATACCTTTGCCAATGGCTTGCATTATCTTAATTTTTTTTCCATTTCAGCTCTTTGAGACTACAATTTTTATTGCATGCAATCTATTAAGCAATATTGGAGAGTAATTTGAGCCAGATTGCCTGTCCTCTGCTTTAGTAATACAGTGGTACCTCGGTACTCATCATTAATTGGTTCCAGGAGGTGTGATGAGTACCAAAAACAATGAGCACCAAATGATTTATTCTCATAAAGAATGATATAATTAGTCACAAGGCAGCTGACATTGACAGGTTCTAGCTTGTGTGTTGGGTACCAAACAAATGATGAGTACCTGGACAAAATATTCATGTCAAAATGCATTGAGTACCAAATTTGATGAGTTTCAAAGCAATTGAGTACCAACTGCTTATAGTATCACTAACACAAAGCACTTAGACTTATATACTCTGCGCTGTTTGCAGTATGCTGAACATTGCCACCAACAATAACTGAAAAATTTATTTGACTATGAAGCCTGTCTCATGTCTGTTAGCTGGTGGAAGTTTTTAGCCTAATCCATGTCTTAGGTCAGCATGGGAAGTCCTCTGTCATTTTTGAGAAAATGGGAAGTATTGCTGATAATTCAGCAGAACTTTTGACTATAGTATGTATAGTTCAGGGAACTATATAAAAGAAACAAAGAATTATATAAAACAACATTTAAAAAATGTTACAATCAACATTCCTTTGAGTTTCTATTTGGTAGTTAGTTTTTGTAGAAATATGTATTCTTCATATAAGACACGTAATGACTCCAGTCAATTTTTTTCCCTCCATTCTTGTATTTTTACTCTCTCTGTTCCATTAATCTGTTCTGGAATATTTTTATATCCTTATATAAAGATGACACTTTGGAGCTAGAACTAGACTTACATTTTCCAATGATAATTGGTCTGCCAGGGAAGACCAAATTGGATATGACCCAAAGTAGGGAAATCAGTGTTTAGGAGAGGTTGAGGCCACAATTTGGATAAAGGGAATATCGTGTGATGCTGTTATGTTACCAAAGGGTAGTGCTATTTTTAGGCTGATTTTGGGTAGAAAAAGAGTGAGAAGCCGTTTCCCCACTCTGAATTTGCTTTCACAACTCTCCTAAAATAGTTTACAATTATGACACCTGCCAAATTATGCCAGGGTGATCTGGGGATGCTGTGGGTCATCTGAAGCATACAGGTTTACAGTGTGTCACTCTCAACCTAAAAGTAATTTTTGGAATTCAGGACCAAATTTCATCTGAGTTCAACTTAAGGATCTAGTACAGTGTTTCTCAAACTTGGTGACTTTAAGATTGTTGGGAGTTGAAGTCTACACATTTTAAAGTTGCCGAAGTTGAGAACACTGATCTACAGTAGTAGGATGTTTTATATTAGAAATTCTAAAGGCTTAACTACTATGTAAAAAGCCTAATCTTGCAAAGTCTTAGCTAGTTAGTAAAATATGTGGAACAGATATTAATATGTGATTTGTTGAGTTTAAATATTTTTATTAAATGTGGAAAGATGAAAATGGAAAATCCATTCTAAACAACAAGTTTTATGTAAATACTGTATTCATGTTTTGTTATATAAATAAATTGTTAACATTTAAGTCACTTTAGATCATAGTGGGAAACTAAAAGAAAATTAAACATGCAATCTAGTGTCAGCAGCCCAGATATCTCAAAAGACATTCACCTGGAGTTCCTATTGGTAAAATATTTGTTTAAACATAGAAATGGGGAGCTCTTCAGGTTATTCTCTAATTGATGGGAAAATAAGTATCCTTCAAATTTCATAGTACCAGGTGTTTGCAATTATGAAATTGCACTTATTGACTTATAAACCAATGACATGGAACTGAAAAGCACAGAAACTATCTAGAAGGGAGATGTAAGACAGAATTACGTGAACCTCTGATGCATTTTGCATACCATATCTTTAAGTTTATCTTTGAGTTTATCCATTTCTTCTGAATAGCTGCAACTGTTTTTGAATTAATACTTCAAAGTCTGTAATATATAGCATAACCTGTTTATGTATTCACTTGTAGCATCTCTACAATCTTATTCACCTGGACCTCTCCTACAATAAACTTTCAACATTAGAAGGAATTCATACAAAAATTGGAAATATCAAAACACTGAATTTAGCAGGGAATCATCTGGAAAGACTTTCAGGACTCAACAAACTCTATTCTTTAGTTAACCTGGATCTTAGTAACAATAAAGTGGACCAGGTACTGTGGGAATCATGTATTTGTTTACTCAGAACTAGTCATGCTATACTCAGTGTGTCTAGGATTCCAAGCTTCAATCTGCTAAGGGAATAATTACACTTCAGCTACGGTAATATTCTTAGTTAATTATACTTTCAATTAATATTCTTAGAAGTCTGTTTGAAATGTACATGTTAGAATTGACTTCTATTGCATCATTTTATCTGGTTTCTGATATTTTAGAAGACCATTTTGACTTCTATTTTTTAAAAGGAAATATTTTAACTCTTTTTATGTAGCAGAAATAATATTTTTCATTAAACCTTTGCTTAAAATCTCAACAGTGTGTTTGGTCTCCTTTTCAATCATTTATTAACTTCAGAAGAGAGGGTTTAATGCATACTTCTTAGAGCCATCACATTAAGAAAAGAAAAATATGAAATAAATATGACAGAAAGAAATCAGATTAAATACTATAGATTTCATTTGTAATATCAAAATATTTGACCATGTTTATGGATGCTTGAAATAGATGCCTCTATTTTTTCAGATTGATGAAATAAGGAATATAGGAGGCCTCCCATGCTTGGAAAAGCTTGTGTTATCCAACAATCCCTTGAGTATTATTCCTGATTATAGGACCAAAGTTCTAGCTCAGTTTGGTGACAGAGCCTCAGAGGTAATTTTTCAAAGACTTTTTCAGTTTCTAACTTTTGACTTGAATATGATGTATGATGTGCAAACAGCATTGCCTAGGAGCAGCAATGTAATTTATAAAATAGGAGGGTTTACAGTGTTGAGAAATGTCTTAGGTTTGTGGCAGCACACATACTTTTCTTCTGAATTTGTGTAATGAAACTTATAAATGCAAACTGATGCTTTGACAGTTTGAACTAGATTATGTAGTAACAACTGAATTTAGACATCCATTTGGAAAGACTGTTATTTTTTTCTCTTACACCAGTGTATATTTTCAGCCATCTTATAAATAATACAGCTGTTCATTTATGCTAAACAGTATTTGTATCTACTAATCGTGTTTTATTTTAAATTATTATTCCCAAATATTTAAAAGTATCGAGACAATAAATCCCTTTTACATATTTCTATTTTCAAAAATCACAGAAACCTAATCAAAAGGCAATATATTATGTCTACCCAAATTACTTTTTATCCAGTAAACCTGCTATGTTGTTGAATCCTAAAGTACCATCTGCATAAAATGACAACTTGTGTTGAATCCCAGATACTTTTATACTTTGAATGTCTCTACTTTATCTGATAAAACAAGGCAGAAGTTTCTAGACCAATTAAATGTAAAAAGATATACTTGGCAAATTCCCCATTGCATCATCAATGAAGAATGAATTGTCCAAATCAATATTCTTCATGATTGATATATTCTTTGGAAAGATGCCTATGCTAATTCCACTTAGATGCTTTAGACACATTGATAATTGATTACATTTCTGTGCCCTGATCACATTCCTAGGTCTACTTTCTAAACTGTGATTAAACCTATTTTTAAAAAAGGAAGACCTCAATTTCTATTACAATTTTCATGCTGGACAAAAATCATTTTTTCTTCTTGATCTATTCAATTTAACTCTTTAGTTGAGGATTAATTTGGCTTCTTCATATCCTTCAGGTTTGTTTGGATAATACCATAACCACTGAAAAAGAACTTGACACTGTTGAAGTGTTGAAGGCTATACAGAAAGCAAAAGATGTAAAATACAAAATGAGTAATTCTGATAAGAAGGTAAGACATATGAATAGACCATTTTAACTGTCCTCTCTAAAATATAACACTAAAACTTATTTACAATGTTTGAGGCTAACATCTTTCCCCCAAACTGACATTTTATTAGCTTACTGCACTCACAAGGAAGAAATTAACTATACTTTAATATGTCATATGATTAAACTCTAAACTGTAATTAAGATTAGTCATTCTTTGTCCATGCCGGATAAGGTTACTAAACTAAAATACAGAAATGAAATAAAAATTTCTGAGTTTCTCCCAGTACAGTAAAATAGGCAGATATGAGGCAACCAAGTTTTATTCTCATTATATCATGCAGTAATTTAATTTTATGTAATCGTATTAATAATGTTTGTTTGTTATTAAATTTATGTACTACCCATCTCATCAATTTAAAAAATATATAATATAATAGAAGTAGTCCTTGTTTAATGGCCACAGTTGAGAGCAGCAAGTCCATTGTTGGGCGATGGAGTCATTAAGCAAGACATCATGTGACTGAAAGACTTACAATATCACTTCCTATGATGTTGCTAAATAATTCATTGTGGCCTTAAGTAAAGAATCACATGACTGTGACTTGCAATTTCACTGCCAGCTTTTTTATTCACTGTTTATCATGCCCCCATCGGAGCCTGAATTGATGAGCAAGAACCACCCCCTCCTGATCCTTGAGCACAGAGAGTGGAGAGAAGCTGGGAACAGCACAGGCTGACCTGACCATTCAGGAGGAGAGTGCTCCACCCCTCTCCACAAGGCACACCTGGGGACTGAGACTTTAGGAGATGCTGTGGAGAGGGGCGTTTATTGGGAACAAATGCTGAATTCATGGAGGGTTGTGTGCTGTTGCGGATGTTGGACGTTTCCTGGACTTTTTTATTTTTTTATTACTTTATTTCTTGCTTCCTGGATTAATTGCCATGCTCCTTTGCTTCCTGGACTAATTGACTTATTCCCTTGCCCTGCTGATTTCTTGTTTTGCAGCTGTTGTGCTCACAGTTTTGTGCTGTACTACTTGCAGCCAGAGGCTGCTGGAGGAGTGAGTGTGTGTGTGTGTGTGTGAATGAATGAGCGATCACTTTGCTCTGGGACTTGCCAAAAGCATGGGAGCATTTGGGGAACATTTGGACCAATAAAGGGGCAGTTTGAACCTTTAGCTGACTGTGTTGCCTCTGTGCTGTGCTCCGGGTCATCGCACTGTTGGAGGCTGGCTGTGAAACATGCAAATGACAATTAGGTGACAGTGGGATGCTGCAATAATCATAAACACCCACCCACCCAAATCCTGATCACAAGAGTGTAAGGATGCTGTCATGTTTCAAAGTGTGAGGACCAGTCATAAAGTTAACACCATGCTAACTTTGAATAGTTGCTAAACAGGACAGTCGTTAAATGAAAACTCTGTGTTAAATCACTCCAAAATACTTTATCCATGGCAATGGCAATAGCACTTAGACTTCTATATTGCCCCATAGTTCTTTACAGCACTGTCTGGGTGGTTTACAATGTCAGGATATTGCCCCCAATAATATTATTATTTGCTTGTATGTCAGCCCTTGTTTTTGCTTGGCAGGGCAGCTTTGTAACCTTTGTTCCTAGCCCTTCTGTTGTTGTTTTTCTTAGGTCCCTGAAGATTCCAAGCTTTCTGCCACTAGTTCAAAATCAAACTGTTCTTCTCTTTCTGTTCATCCTTCCTCTCCTTCTCTGCCACGTCCTGCCAGCTCCAGTCAAGGTAATCATGTATGTATCATGCTGCTAGGCTGGGCCTCTTGGTTCTGCCTTTGTAGGCTGCATTGATATACATGAATTTATCTATATAGAAATGGGATTTGGCAGCCACAGTAGAAAAACCATTTCTATGCCAAATATGTAGCTTTCGGTGCTAATAATATTAAAAGACATATAAACATGAACAGTTTTTTTTACTATGGAAGTTTTAATTTGTTAATATAAACTGCTGTTGCTAGCTGTGTGAAATCTGAGCAGATTATAGTGATATAGAAGTCAAATACGTTGCTGTGTTCATTTTTATACATTTTTATCTGTTTGCATAACATCAGGAAGAAGCAAAACAGAGTGATGATTCTTTTTGCTTCCTTTATTTTAGTATTTAGCTTTATAGCTACATTACAATTCTGCAAAGTGTATTGCCAGAGTTATAAATTTGTAAGTACTAACTTTAAAACAGTAATATAGCTTGAAACAATAGCTACAGAAAAGAAGTTTCATTAAATGAGCTGAAAGATGTGTTAAACTATACTGCTGGTATTTGCATAGCTGTTAGGCCACCCCTTTGCCAAACATTTAAGATAGGGTTACTGCATATGTAATAGCCACAAATTAAATGTGGATTTCTGGATCAATGGTGGAACTCATGGTGGAATTCATGGTCGAAGCTGAGAGTCTGAGTGTGATAATCTTCACTGATTAATTACTAAATAGAGGAAAAATGGAAGAAGTGACAAAGAGGCCCAGTGTCAACTTCTGAGCTAACATGGAATAAATCAAGACCCAGTGGGATTAATTTTTCTTGCTGAAGCATTTTTCATTATTCTTTATTATTCTTTTTATTTGAAAAATTGTTTTATAATTAGGGAACATCTGTGGGGTATGTACTTCTGAATAACACATGTAACCATCTCTAAAACATTCTCTGCTTTCCCACCCCACAAAATAGTTTAAATCTGGCTAACTGCAACATTATTATGTATTACTCTATTTGTACAATGGGTTCTACTAGCAGATAAAATATTTTCAAATTGGAAATATCCAGACTCTTTATTGGGAAAGTACATAAGATTGCATTTCATCTGCCAAATCCCAAGTTTTTTCAATAGTAATTTGTTTCAGTAGGGTAGTATTGTTATGATAGTACTCTATTGATCGCAGAATATAAGGCTCACAACTGTTCCTTGCCATTTTTATAGTTTCAGTCTTCATTTTCTGTAAACTACTGATAAGATATCATTTCTCCCAAAGCTCAGATGATTTTGCAAATGTCAGAATAAGCAGAATTCAATAGTATGTTAATGAACTTATGAATATACATTTCTAAGACTATATATTCTTGGAGACTATGAGCTATGGTACTATGAACCCATGCAGTGTATGTTTGGGTTCCTGATTTCTGACTCTCTAATCTGGATTAGAAGCTTTGAAACCTGCTGATTTGTTGGGAAAAATTGTAAAAAGAACACTGAGATAGGGGACATTAAGTTTAGTTTTATTTCATAATTAAATACAAGAATATTTTTATGACATTATCTGTTTCCACAAAGTATTAATCATATTAATGGTCATTGAGTGTTTAAAAAAAAAAGATGATCCAAGTTTTAAATATTTTTACGGGAAACAGAAAATAGTACAAATAATACTTTAACTTCCTGATATCTTCAGTTTTTGCAAAACTATTATAGATTATTTTTCTTTTTAACTAATATCTCAGAGCTTCAAATGTTTTCTGTGGAATAAATTATAATACATAAATAACATAATATGTAATACAATAATAAACCAATACATTTTCAACTTCTTAAGATATTGTGTATGCTTGTTGTGTATTAATAAAAAGGCAGATACACAAACTTCCTATTAATAACTAAAATGCTAATATATTAATACATAAATTCATATATATATATATATATATATATATATATATATATATATATATAAATACATACATACATAAATAAATACATACATACATGAATATATTTTAA
>JANHFM010006782.1:54450-70220 GCA_032468115.1 Grayia smithii
TTCACCTTTTACGTTGCATTACTGAAATAAATGAACTTTTGCATGATATTCTAATTTTTCGAGTTTCACCTGTAACCTGGGTGCTTTCTGCCATATTCACAGAACTGAATGAGAATTTAGAAGCAAATTAAGAAATTTCAGCATTAAGGCACTTCTAGAGGTATGAATATAATTTAAATATTGTGAAGAATCACTTGGGATAAATACGTATCTGCAACTATTGTTGCTTGTCTATAAAATATTTCAAATGTGTAAAAGGCTACCACTATTCTAGCCAGCATCTGATAGTTTAGTTACATTGTATTTTCCATCTCAATATTCTGTTATGATACATGTAGGCTTCTTGTAGCAGATAAGAGTCTTAATGCATTAGTCTCATATAGACATGCCTCATTTCAAATTGCTTCATATTAAAACGATTGGCTGTTTATGGATAATACAATCACCTTTTAAAACACTCATTTTTAATCAGAGAGAATTTCTTTGAAGTGTAAGGAATTTTTACAGGACATGCATACATAGTCATCCTCAGGTTTGAATACAGGTAACACAATAGCATTATTCTATTTATACTCTTCATTGTAATCACAAATCAAATCAGACTTTGAAAATTAGCAAAAATAGATTATAAAACTTCAAGTATTCGAATTTTAAAAATGTATTTTGTGGCCCATTATTATTACCATTGACAGCCAGTTTGGTATAGTGATTAACTTATCAGGCTAGAAACCAGGAGACCAGGAATTTTAGTCCTGCTTGGCCATGAACCCAGCAGGGTGACCTTGGACCAATCACTTTCTTTCAACCCTTGGAAGGAGGCAATGGCAAACCACTTGCGAAAACTTTTGCCAAGAAAAATTCAGAGCTTTGAATAGATTCCAAGAATTAGACAAAATGAATGGAAGGAAAAAAATATTACTATTGTTCTTTTGTGTAAGATAAGTGCTGTAATAACATCCCTGAAAATTGAAATGGAATAACCTTGCAATTCAGAACCCAATAACAAAAAAAAGTAGTCCACTATAACTATTAAAGTCAGAAAATATATTTACATGTTGATTTCTAAAGGTCTACTAATCCTTTTTGGGTCAGCCTAGGATATACAGCAAATTTTATGTTAATTTTCACATAATGATTTGATACATACTGAATCAACTTGAATCTTTATTCATATTAGCACTGGATTCTTAAGATTCTATTTCAACAGAAAGGAGCTATGATTCCGGTAGCATTCTGAGGTAAGTGATATTCCCATTAATTAAGCTATCTTTGCTTTGGATATAGCAGTTGAGGCAAATTAGAGGCTTCAGAAAAGTCTTCTGATAATATGCTTTGCTTCAAAGTATGTATTATTTAAACTATGATTCCTTTAACTCTCCTTCAAAGTATTTTTGTCATAAAATATGCAATTTTTCAATCATACTGAAGCAGCATACAAACAGTACCAGTTTAAATCTTCAAGATAGAGTTGATTTTATACGAATATTTGTAGAAAAGTGCTTTGCTTTAATGTGGCAAGTATAATAAAAAAATATTCCAAATACTTTACCAGAAAAAAATGTGCCACAAATAAAATCTTTCCTACATCCCTGCCTTCCTATGACTCATGACAGTTTTTCACACTTATGACTGTTGTAGCATCCCCATGATCACATGATCAAAATTCAGATGCTTAGCAACTGATTCATATTTATGACGGTTGCAGTGTGCCATAGTCATGTGATCATTTTTTGTTATCTTCTGACAAGGAAAGTCAATAGGGAAGCCAGATTCACTTAATAACCATATTACTAACTTAACAACTGCAGTGATTCATTAACAACTGTGGCAATAAAAGTAAAATGGGACAAAATGGGCAAGTTCAATTGTGGTTGTAAGCACCCAAGCTGTTAATAGGGATATGGTGAATAGGGATATGGTGAATTCCTGTTCAACAGGAATTGGTTGGATGTGTTACCAAGAAATAGAGCAAGCAGAAAAACAGCCATATTTATCCATATTTATTTCATCACTGTAGAAAAGGTTTATTAAAATGCTGCATTAATTATTAACATTTCAAAGCTGATCTTTCACAGATCTCCATTCCTCTTTTCAGCACCAGTTTCATTTTCCAGAGAGGAAAAAATATTGTTTTTCATAGCTTGTTCCAATTTACATTATATCCAAAACTATTTTTAGATCAGTTCCATTAAAAATAAACTGACAAATCTAGTCAATGTTGTTTGCATGCTGAATGATTTTTATTTAGAACCAGTTTATAAAAATAAAATACAAAATAATTTAAAAACAGAACTCAAAACATTTACAAAAACTTGATATGATACAAATGGGGTAAAATAAATAACTACATCTTTATGTACAAATGAGCATTATAAAGACACCATTGTCAATACCTTGTTTTTGAATGACTGAGCAAAAACAGTAAGACATCGAATCTGAACTCTGAAAGCAAGGAAAGAAAAGTTTAAAATTCTTGATGCTACTAAGTTACCTCTCCAGAATATTTTTTATCTCAATTCATTGTATTATCCTTGAAATAGTATTTTCTGAATAAATAATGGATGGCTTTTCTAATTTAAAACAAAAGTCAGACTGTTGAGAATTTTCAAATTAATATGGTCACCCCGGCTTTGAAATTTAATTTTACTTGGATTTTTATGTTTTTGCGATAAAGGTGGCAAAACATAAAACATAACAGACCATGAATCATTCACTAATAAAGGGAAATATTTAGATATTCACTTTCTGATCACTGAGGAACAACATGCAACCGGAGGTTAGAGAACCTATTCTAGAGAATCCAAGAAGCTTGTAACACATTCTTTTTAAGGCAAGCTTTTATCTGTCAACACAGTATTAATATTACTCTCCTTTGTACTGGTCCAGATAGCTGAAACACCTCAGATCTGAGACCTAAGCTGTTACTTTGCAAAGGAGAGAGAAATGGGAAGGGCTCAGTGGCTCCCACTTTATCCCAAACTGAAATGAAATACTTGAATCATGCGCACACAAAACATAGACACAATTCAGCAAAGATCAATCTCCAATGAACAACATGTGTTCCCTGTTCTGCTCCAGGATGGAAAAAGGTCAATCCATATTCTTGGCCCCTGAAAATTATTTCTACCTAGTAGCAGCAATTATATACAGGGGAGATACTTGTTTTAGCACTATATAGTCTGTCTTCCAGGTTTTAAGAATTTTTTTTTACCAAATTGACTTTTTGTTTCCTTAATTCATTCTTTCAATTATTTTAATAGGAAATAATTTATGAACTTTTGTGCTAATTTATGCCAAGTTGAGAAGCCACAACTTAGTGGGATGAGGCATTATTCTCCTTATTTTGTTTTTCCTTTCTGAAGAATAAATAGGGAGGGGGAATCTTCACTAATTCCTCTCTTCTGTAATATTCTGTAATATTCTACCTGACCTCCAATCTCCTTTTGCTTTTCCCCATTTTCCAGCAGAAAGAGTGTACTGCATTATTCAATTCTGGGACATTCCTGCTGGCAAATTACAGTCTGGACCTAACTCAATACTCCCAGTGGGAAATTAAGGCAAAAAGCTGAAATTTAAGATGAACAAAAGCCAAAAATTATCAAAGCAAAGTTCCTGTTTACGATCCAAGAAGTAAATTTAAAAATTCACATACTTTGATAAGTTTTGAAGAAATTTCTTTTCAAATGTTCACTCCAGTTAAAGTGTGATAATGAGCTCCTTTTAGTAGCAAAAACAAGTATTTTGAACTGTAACTTGAGCACAGACAATTGTGTGAAAATTTGAGATATAAAGGATTATATCATTACTTAGATTCTCTCTGTATCCTATCATAGTGCTGCCTACATTTAAAATGTTGTGATGGATTATTGCAGTAGAAAAGGAATACCTTTCTTTGAATTGTCTATAGGCAAGCTGAACTGTGTTCATAAAAACAACTTGCTCATCTAAACAACTACAAAAGTTAAATTAAAATATTTTCTAGTTTTAAGGGTTTGCCATTATTAGTGTTACTAAAACAATAATAGAAACCAATTAATAGTACTGGAGTAATGAAACTATTGCTAAATTAAAAAAAAAAAAAGACCAGATAGTACTTCTTATTGTTTCTTTCTCTCAACATACAGCCTATTGCATTATAATTATATGAATGAGTATCTGAAATAGAATGCAAAAATTGTAGAAAAAGCAGCATTACATATATATTTATGTTCATATGAACATTGTTAGTCAACTGGTTGTTAAAATGCATGCAGACTAACAAATGTCTCCATACATCTGATTTGAGGACTGGGCCCACCTATCTCCTTAACCTCGTCCTTGAAAAAAATAATTGGTAAAGCAAAAAGATTATACAAACAAGAACTATAAGCATGAAATCTACTGTTTTCTTTTATACTTAATATACAGTAACAGAAGAGATTGTGCAGTCAGATTATCTAGTTGAGTACACAATCAATTCAGGGAAGTATCTATTAGCTATTATTAGTCATGACTCATAAACAAAGCAGACAATATTATAGACAGAGGATGGGATCTCATTTATCCAAGTTGTCTCTGAGATGTTAATGCAGTTTGCAGAATCTGCATGTTTTCCTCATGACTTGCCTAATGTAGGAATATCCTCACCCCTCCACACCTCAGCAGCAAAATTCATGGTACACTAAAAGAAAAGACAGCAGGGAACAGACATCATGTTGAATTCTCTTATGGCTGAATTGAAAGGTACTCTTGAAACTTAAGAAACCTCTTAAGACAGGATGGTCATCCATTTTCTAAGCAAGACTGGCACTAAAAGATCAATGCTACCTAAACAAAAGACTGAATTAATCCTAATGTCAAACATTAAATGATCATAACTAGAGAAGATAGCATAGTTGGATAGCATAGTTGACAACATACCAGCTAAGACTAACCATCTAAATTTTCCATTCTAAATCGTATGTAAAAAGATTTTTCCCTCCAAGATATAAACCAGTTGTCCTTATTTTTCCACATTATTTTACTTTCAGCAGAAAAAGATAATGTAAAAGCAATATTTTAAGATGATGAATAGATTTTGAAAAATGCAGGCATTCTTTCACACATTTAAGGGTCTTAAAAAGTGTATCTTCTATATCATTCAGTATCCTTTGTCTTCTGGAAACTGCTTTTATATACACAGATTACTATTACAGAATAGACAAGTGGCATTGTTTATATTGTTTATATTTATTGTAGAAAGCAACTGAGCTATCAGAGAACTACATCTATTCAAACTCTTAAGAGCAAAGACCTATAGCTCTGATTAGAGCAGTTCTACTTGAGGAGAAAGATGACCAACCAAATTTAACTTCTGAACACTATCAAGAACAAAATGTCAAGGCATTTTCTTGACTTTTAAGAAACCTAAGCAAAGAAGACTACACTTGGAGCTCCATGTTTTTGATATAAATACAATATAAATGGACAAATTATCTCTGATGGTAAATGTATCTGTTTGTTTTGTTCTAAGAGTATGCATTTGCCTACAAAGACATTACAGATGATAAATATCAGCTGTTTTTGGTGCCATGCAGTACAATTACACTGTAGACAAAAATATGATGTTAAGGATTAATGTGCCTGCAATGTACCTTTAATTCTAAAAAATTATGCCACCACCACCCCCAACCAACCCTCAACAGTCTGGCAGGAATATTTTTTTTTTAATTCTTGCTAAAACCCCAGGATAATGTGGATCCCTAAAGCAGCAACTTTTCAGCACAGCAGCAACAGTGGCAGAGCCAATATATCAACATCCAATCATTCATACGACAGAGCAGGCCTGAATGAGGGTAGATGGTGCTCTCACTGAGTTTAATTGGCTAAATGTTCTATGAACTCTACAGAAAGAATAAAAAACATTTCTTATTCTGGCTCAAACTGTGGAGGGCAGGATTTGCTTATTCAGATTAAACCATGCATATTGTCTTGTCTTTTACTAACATTAATCTTGAAACTTACTATTCAAGACAAACTAAATTAATACATTCTTTCTCAAAGTTACGAGCACAATTATTTTATTAACTAAAGGTATTGTAATCAAGATTAACTCACAATACTTTTTTGGTTTGCTTCCCGAAGCAGTAAATGTTGCAGAAAGAACAATGCACATTAGTAACAAAATCATTGATTACTACAGAAAGATGAGAGTGATGATAGTAGTCTATTACAATAATTTAAAGCTTTGTTAGTAAACCATTGGTTTTCTAATAACTATTAGGTTATGTTTTGGCAGAATGACAACCTAAAAAGTGAATCCACTCAATACATTAAAAACACATTGACATTAACCTGTGCTTTCCACAATGACCATTTAGTCTGGAACATGCCTCCTTGCATTTCTACAACATGGAAAGAAATACAAATGATTTTAACATAAAAGAATCTGAACATTACGGTAATATTGGGATACATATACCATTTGTAAGAGAAATGTATAGTATTTCTACAACATTCTTTTTGTTAATGCATAGAATAGATATTGTTTTGTCCCTGACAGCAAAGCATGAAAATAAATCTTTGGGATATGCATCTCCATACATGCAAGGGAAACTGTTCTTACAATACTGATGCTCTGGACATATTTATGAAGGAGTTCCTCCAGGGACTTTCTAGAAATATTATTCCTTAGGTGTAATGTTATACTTGCAGATTATGCAAATAATTTTAGAATGGTTATATGTAAAGGAAGGCTTTTTGAAGTTGGACTTGAGAAACCAGATGAATTGATATCAATCCCCCAAAAAGAAATTATAATAAAGAAATCATGTAGCTTTGTTGTTTTTTAGATCAACTCAAATTATACAGCTTCACAATACATTCCCTGGAAGCACTTATTGGAAAAGAGCTGAACATGTAGAATATTTCAAGCACGTAAGTTATTGGAATAACGTGCTTGGTTGAATGTGTATCTATAGAGCTGATAAATGTTAAAAAAACCCTGACTTTTTTATTGTCAGTAGTTTAAAGAGAGTGTCCCTGCATTGTTGCAACAAGTAGAGAACGGGTAAAAGCTGGCAAGGCAAGATGAAGAGAAAGTCTTGACTTTTTTTATATCACACATATCTATTTATCACCAACAGTATCATGACACACACTTTAACAGAAAAAGTTCTCATAAGGGGTTAGAAAGATACAGAAAGAGGATGAAAAGACAAAATCAAGACCCTACACTGACCTTGGCTATTAAACACACAGTTTCTCAAAGTCCTTCCATTTTATTCAGAATTGTAAAAGTGAACTGTCAATGTTGATACGAAACACTGAATTGCCGAGCAACTCCATTCTGAGTACTCTTTCTGTTCTGAACTGAGCATGAAAAATATTCAGCTTTTGTGCATGCCAGCAAACAGGAATAGCAAAGCCAAGGGCATATAATTCAGGCACATAACTGAAAGAATACAGCATGATCTGTGGTCCATAATTTTACAAATGTAATGGGAAATCAGAAAAGTATATAGAAGCATATATGTGTATGTATGTATATATTTATAAATATTTATAATATATAACTTACTATAAGAACATGCAATTATTGGTATAGCACCTATTATACAATATAATACAACAGATCTTTTAAATCATTCAGTTTTTCAAAGTATAGCAAATATGCTCCAGCTAGTGCACTTCCTCTGTAGTGCTTGAAACCTGAATGAGACTACAATTCCATACTGTGCTACATTACTTATGGGGAAAAATACATATTTAAGAGTAAAAAATTTCCAACACATTCTGACAGAACAAGAGAATTCAGTGCAGCTTCAATGCAGCATTAGAAATGTGTTAGCTCACAGAGAAAATGTTCCCTTTTTTATCCAGAGTTACAATTTTGGCAGCAAATAAAATAACATTAAATTAAAAAGAATTTATGCTGGCTAAGGCGTATGATGACTACAACAAGCAGATCAGTAATTGCCAAAGTTCCTCTTATATTGAGCTTCTAATCCAGATCTCCATTTTAAAAACTGGTCATACTTACTTTACATTCTACATTGTATTGCATTCCATCACTGATTTCTGAATCTCGCAATCTAAATCAATGACACCTATGTTTGGGAAAACTAGAAATTACCAATCTTATTCATTAAGTAATATTTGGGGATGGAAGACTATCTTTAAACACAAGTTTTAGGGTCCTCTTTTCCATATTTCAAATCAAGCATATTTTAGAGGAAGTGGGAGGGAATCTACCATGTACATCTACACTATGGCAAAATCATGAGGATGCTGCGATCCTCTTTCATAGATACAGCACTATTGGTCAGGTATTGGCTCTGTACATATTGGGAAATGCACATACTACTTTTTTCTATACAATATAGGATTGGAGGCTTTAACATTTCAAACACAGTCCTGTAACTTTATCCTAACAAGTATTAACCTCCTAGAGAAAATAAAAGATCTGCTAATTTTCTCTAGCATACTTCAGTCACTTTTATAAAGAAGTTTAAAACTTCAATTTTCTTCTACATTAAGGATGAAGTTTCAAGTTTAAATGTGTAAACATTTCATCTCTTCTTCAATTTGATAACACTGGAGATGAACATTATAGTAAAGTTAAGTGAATGAAGTATTTCATAAAAGATAAAAGATTCTAGTTAAGTTTTACACTGGCTCTCTCAGTGATGCCCTGAGAAGTAATTGCATTCTAATGTAACTGTAAAGATGTTACATGATCCCAAACCCTTTGTATTTCTACCATAATTTAAGATTATCTTACTTTTATTTTATAACTGGAACTGGCCCTAGAAATAAATAAACAGTTAAGTAATCAAATGGATCAGAACCCTAACAGATAATAGAAGCTTTGGGATCTGTAAATATAAGTACACATTGTTACCTCAAGCTTTTAAAATACAGGGTTGTAATCCTGTGCAATTATATCAATACTTTTTTCTTTTGATGAGATAATTATCAATCAAGAAGGAATGTGGGCAACGGACAAAGTGAAATTGTTTGGGGAAAAGGCCAATATTACACAGAAGACTTTGTAGAATTTGCTGTCCCAAATAATGTGCTTTTTAAAATCTTTAAAAACATAGCAGCTGATTAAACCTCAAGCATAGTAGTGTCCCAGTACATTTCTTTCAGGTTTTATAATTTTCCTTGATGAAAATCTAGAGTCAGCTTATTGTTTTAATAAATAAAAAGGAAAGAAAAATCATATTAAAATACTAATCTCCCAAACAATGTGATTCCAGATGGACTTTCTGGCTGCTCCATCTTCACTCTCCAGCTTCCCTGATCTGCTTGCTGCCCTTTCTTGGGCAATGCCTGGCCACTCCTATACAAAGTGAGCCATATAAATAATTCATCTGAAAAGTTGTTTTTCTCCAAAAGTCAGGATAAATGCTAATCTTTGAAGACGGTCCTTTTTTTAAAATAACATAGTACACAGACACAACATGCATTAGATTGAATGGAGAGGGGAGAGTTGACACCTGACAAGATTCAGTTCCTATCTGCTAAGTTTATTGGCTGATTTGTTCTTCCCAGTGGGAGGTTTAATGCTAGAAGAGTGATGGCAAGAGCTACTAGATCCTTTCAGGCCATTTTTGCTAGATTTGTTGTAGCAGTGCTCTTGTTGACAGGATCTCCTGGAAGATGAAGAGCCTGAAAGACTAGGAGGCGATTTACTCCTTCCAAGATGTGGGGATGAACTTCTCTGCTCATGGTGTGGCCTTCCACCCCGAGATGGTGAAGAACTGGCAGTACGGGGCAGAGAAGAGCTCCTAGGGGAGGCACTGGGACTGCGTCTGGGAATGACTGGGCTTTTGGGTGGAGTCTTGGGGCTATGTGGAGATCCTGGACTCTTAGATTGTGAAGGGCTTCGTGGTTTTTGAGATCCATTCTGAAGGATCTGAGCCAGGCGGGAGATCAGGTCTGAATCAGAACTGCTACTTCCTAGCACTTTGTACCTCCGCAACCTTGAAAAGAAAGAAGAAATTTGTCATTTCTGTATTCTGTTCTTTAATGCAGGCTATGTCATATTACATATATTTTATGTATTTTCATGTTCAACTTACCGGTAAGTTAGGCTTAAAAATGTTTAAATTACATTAACAGTCACCTCACAACTGGATTTCTGTAATTCTCTTTACACAGGGCTGCCTTGAAGACAATTCAGAAGCTACAGCTGGTCTAAAATGCAGTGCACAAGGAGTAATAGAGATCCTTGTTATGTCCATGTGTCATTCTGCTTTTTAAGCTGCACTGGCTACTAGTTAGCTTCTGAATAAATTCAGTTTTAGTCATCATCTGAAAAGCCTTTCAAGTTTTCAACTATTTCTGCTAGTCTAATATGCTTGGGCAGAGTGAATATGCTCCAAATCCCTTTAGTTAAATGCTGTCATCTTGTGGGAACAAGGAAGCATTCTTTCTCTGTTGGTTCATTTCCTGTGGAACAGCATCCCACTTAAGAGATATATAAGGCTCCCACTCTTCATGTGTTCCAGAAGTCTCTTAAAACCTAATTCTGTTCCTGGTTAGGCTGCTTCTGGAGTTCAACTTTTTAAAAAAATGTTATTGATGCACTCTTGTTCAGGTAGTCCTGAACAAGGATCACCTGATATTTTATATTACCTAGAAGCTTCTCAAAGTTGGGCAGCATTAAAAACTAATAAATAAACAGGAAAGAAATCTATACAATTCATTCCCTGTATGAATCTATATAAATTCTGTTAATTTGATGGGTAGGAAAAAAGAACAAGTATTGTTAGTACAGTAAGGACACCATCGATACGTTATGATTTTCTTGTTGAAATCCAAGCAGCTCTTTCTCAAAGATTATTTGAACACTAGAAAAAACATCATTATTCAAAACTGATTTTTAAAGTTTAACAATCTATACTTTTTAAGATTGTGTTAATATTGCTGCTTAACTGGAGCTTTTTTGGTTTATTTTTGACATATTTTAACTGTTTTCTTATTTGCTTATATTTGAAAATTTTAGTATGACTGATTTCCTGTATCTAACTTTTTATCTATATAAAACTTTCATCTAACATGAAACCTCAACCTGTATTATATACATGATATATCTATATCATTGGAGAAAGCTGTTAAACAAAGCTGTCCACTCATTCCCTTATTTATTTTTTACATTAATGATATTATAATGATTATGAAATCACAAAGCTTTTTTTCTCGCTCACTGAATAGATGCAAAATCTCAATTCTAATATATACTGATGACATGACTCTTTATCTCTTTCATCAAGATTGGCTTTAAAAGACTGCTGGTCATTTGGCTGAATATTGAGAAAGAATAAAACTGAGGCAATGAACTTTGGCACAAGTAACATGGGAAAAACACATGGTCATTTAACATCCACAAAATATAGCAATGTTCTTCTTTCAAATATCTAGCATCTCCTGCAAGTGGAGGACATCTGATCTATCTATTGTTTTAGTAACTGTCTGATGTACAATAAGAGTAAGAGTTTTTTTTTTTAAGTTAAAAAGAAGGCAACTTGTAACCACATCTGAAATATCTCAGGATAAAGTGATAACTCAGATATTACATGAGAAGGGAAATATGAAGGCTACTGCTCAATTGAAAATAGTCCAAAACAATGTCTTTCCCCTAGGTATTCTGTTTCTTGTCTAAGGATGAAAGTAGATCTACCTTCAATCTCTGTTAAGACTCCATCTTGCATTGCTAAGGTACTGTGAGAAATTAGAAAGCCTTCAACAACCCTACATATTTAAATCTTGTTATTTGCATTATATGGGTGGGAATCAATGGACCAAACCTTTGTCTCATTTACTATAATTTTTCTGCCACTTGTTACAGAACTTAATCATTCAAGCAGAGACAATTTAGAAGTAGACTCTCTGAAAAGAATACCAGTAGAGATGGTACTGTAGTAATAGTTATTCAGATTCTCCGTATTGGTGGAGACAGCAGCCAGGAATGGGTTGTGCTCATCTGTTCAGATGAAGGACTGAGCCTGTCAAAGTTGTAAAGTCCAGCCCTTGTTGCTAGGGCCTCCCAGCTTTCAGCTCAGTCCTTCGGACTGGACAGACATGTTGGAAACTTTCTCTTCCCATTTCTGGCTGTTTCCTTGAACCTTTAATTGTCTGGATTTCTTCCTTTCCTGGACTCGAATTGTCTTGTGAGTGATTGCTTTGGTGGATTCTCTCTCAGTTGAGTTCGGTACCTCATTAGTGACAGGGCTTCAACTCTGCCGCTTTGAGGCCTTGATTCTCTCACCTGGTGTCTTCCCTTTCTCCCCACTGAGCTGTGATCATTCCGGGGTGGCGTGGAAGCATTTGATTATGTTTAGGCTGGGGGAGGCTTGTAGGAGGATTGCGCTCCAGGTCCCCCTTGAGTTAGGCTGTTGCAGGAGCTTCGTGTTCCCAATCTGGGCTTGCTTTAGCTCCAGGAGCTTCGCGTTCCCGAAGGGCTGCTCAGGTGGCCATTTTGTGTCACCACGGCCGCCCAACCTTTTTTGCGGATTGCAGAGCTTTGCCGATCGGCTTCTCTGTGGTTCCAGCCCTGCACTCCAAGTGCTCTACGGACTGCCAGCGTTCTCCCAGGATTCTGGGATCACTGTTCTCAGGAGCTCTGTGCTCCCCTGCTGTTGTGTTAAGCGCTCTCCCAGAATTCTGGGATCGCCAATCTCAGGAGCTCCATGCTCCTTTGCTATTGTGTGAAGCCAGGCGGCTATTTTGGCCTCGTGCACCTAGCACAGCTGAGCCACACTATTTAGGAATTTTGCGCTCCATTCCCACCATTGATATTTCAGCTTGAGCAGCTGATTTAACACCAGCCCCTTGGCACTGGTGTCCCAATGGTGCACCGCGCTCCATTTTTGGCCACTCACCCCAGCTAGACATGTGTGGCAGCCATTTTGGGTTTCTTCGCCTACAGCCGAGGCCTGACTTATCTGGACTGATCTGTCTCACAAACATCAGCTTTCAGTGTTACCCCTGCAGGGTTATTGGGCCGACACTGCACCAAATTGTGACCTTCAGTTGCCTTGGCCACCATTTTGTCCTTCTGGCATTAACGGATTGCGCTTTTGTGGCCGTTGATCAGCACAATGCCTAAGGCACAGTGCAAACTGAACAGTAGCATGGTTGGTGGAAACCATTCAGACAGTGACAAGGCGGGTCCCACACCAGCCTTAGCAAGGGCAGTCCCATCGGTGGTGCGAGAGGGGGACAAATCGACCTCCAGATTGCATCCTAAGTCTGGTTATAGAAGAAAAGCATCCCTGCGGGATGAAAGACGCAGGAACAAAGCACTACAGAAAATATGCTGTAAGGCCAGTAAGTCCTCAGATGTGCATATGCCACCTGAGAATGCTTTCCGGGATTTGATCGCAGTGGTCCCTAGGCCTCTGGGGCCCCGGACCAGGTGTCATTATAGGATTGTCCCATGCCTATCACTACGGCCAATTTATGGGATCCTCAGCCTAGTTCGGCTGATCCTGTCTGGCCTACTCTTTCAGCTACCATTCTGCTGGTCCTGATGGATCAAGGTATTTGTTTGCCAGATGATTTTCAGAACATTTTGGCCAGGCCAATTCAGCAGAGCCTTTCGGCAAGCTATCTTCCACCTGTGCGAGGATCTCCAGCTATGTCAGTAGCCTCTGGGTCCTGTTATGACCCTTCTCCAGAGGACTTCCATTCATTTAGGGATCCTGCCTCACCAGTTCCATCCCTGGACTGCCGTCCATCTCTGGGCGAGGATGTCGACCAGCATGAGCATGACTTGTCGGAGGACGAGGGCTTATTGCCCAAGCAACTGGCTTTCACCGGCCTTTTTCCACCAGCAATTTTCAAGTCATTACTATTCAAAGTGACTAATAGGGCCCGCTTGGAAGGCTCGCCAGATGGGGAGGTACCCTCCACTTCCAGGGATCATTCCGCCCCTCTGTTCTCAGAACCTAGCAGGTCGGTGAATGTCGTTTCCGCCCCTTCCCTCTTTCTCAATGTGGTTCAGAAGCAGTGGGCAGCTCCAGGTTTTGCTCCATTTCTATCAGCAGCCGATTGCCATTTTTTCAATGTGGCTCCAGAATTGGATTCCCTGCTCCAGGTTCCTTCCGTCGACACACCGATAGCTGCCCTGCTACCAAACTCTACCATCCCAGGTGAACCAGAAGACAGTCTATGCTCTGAGGAGCATCAGTCAGATCAAGTGCTGCAGTGGGTTCACCAGGGAGCAGCTTGGGCAATCCAGTCCGTGTTGACCACGTTGTTTTTCAACCATGCGACGCTGGTTTGGCTCCAACAAATTTGCAACAAGATGCCACCAGAGGACACCTGCCTGCAGCAGCACTTGAATGAAGTCATTGCTGCGGTCCAGTTCTCCACAAATGCGACACTCAACTCTACACACTCTGCTTCCAAATCGATGGCTTCAGTGATAGCAGCGCTTCATATGTTCTGGTTGAGGCACTGACTGTGTCAGCTTTGGAAGCATTATTAGTTAGGTTCCAAGCTGCCACTTCTATACTGTGGGAAAAGGGAGGGGGGACTGGAGGAGGAGATGATAGCTATAATAAGATTATATAATGAGAGGACTGTCTCATCGCCTCGACATCTGGAGGAGGAGGGTGCCAAGATGGAAGAGATGTGATTGGGGCTCGTGACTGGTGCAAGAGAGAGGAGAGATTTGAGATATTGGGGAGAAATCTCGGGGACTTTCAGTTTCGGGATTTCCTAGGATGTGCCAGTTATCTGTTTGAATAAATTGAACTTTTGAGACATGATTGAGGAGGAGTTTTTATTCAACGAAGGCTCACTGGAACCCTAACATACTGGTGGATGCTTGCCACAAATGGTGCCTTGTGCCGGCTCCCTTCGGGGCAGTCAGCTTATTCAGATCTGCCTTGAACCCTCTTCTCGTTGACATGAAGGATAAGAGGAAGATTTTTCCAAGCGCACAGCACAAGACTGAGTCCCACTAATCTGTACCTTACCGCAGGCCTCAATATTGGGGATCTGACTGGGGCACGGCTTCCATCTGCTTTCATTCCTCCTTTGGGTCTAGACAGTGGGGTCAGCATGACAGGCCAGCCTGAGGTAAAATCTTTACAGGCCGTCGGCCCTTTCAAGGGGGAGGAAGTCATCCATTCTGGCGCCAGTGCTAATTGCATGTCTGACCCTCCCATCAGGGGTAGATTGGCTCTCTTTGCTGACTGATGGGATCTTCTTACGCTTGGGTCAGGTATACTGTAAGATCTGGTCTATCCCTTTAATTCATCTCCATCTCTCCACCATTTTTTATCTGCTGCCTTGTCTCTAGGAACAGCTCCAAGTGGGTCCTCATGGAATTGGCGGTGCAACACCTTCTGGACATTAAAGCTATCCAGAGGCTACCTGAGGACCAGGCAGGGCAAGTGTTTTATCCCCTTCTATTTCTCATTCCCATGTCGTCAGGTGGGTGGAGATCTATTCTTAATCTTAAACGGTTGAACCAATACATCGTGTACAGACATTTTAAAATGCAGTCCTTGCAATCCATTTTAGCTGGCATCAGAAAGAGCAACTTCCTCACTTCTATAGACCTCACTGAGGCTTATTTGCATATCCCTACTTGTTTTTCCCACCGTAAGTTTCTTAGGTTTTACTACGATGGTAATCACTATCAATAGTGATTGGTGTAATCACTATCAATAGTGCTGGTACTTACCTATAAAGCCCTACATGGCATCGGCCCAAGGTACTTGGAGGACCACCTTCAGCCTCTATCCCACCGCCCAGTGCGCTCACACAGGGCTGCGCTCCTCAGGGTACCA
>JANHFM010006782.1:91106-102165 GCA_032468115.1 Grayia smithii
ATTAACATGCTAATTAGGCCAATCCAACTCTGGAAGCTAAACCGGCTGTTTCTGCTTGTTCTAAGGAGGTAAATTGAAGCCAAAGTGTGGGGACCAGGTGAGGCTACATTAAATGTATAAGACTCTTTTTCACTCCCTTTTAGGGAGGAAAAAGGTGCGTCTTATACTCAAAAAAATACGGTAAGTGGTTAAGATTTGTCAGCATCTTATTATGAAGAAGTATCTGTTTCCATAATAATTGCAATTCTATGATCTATGAAGAAGCATTGATAACTTGAAATACTAATTCATCTAACATCCAAAGAAATTATTCAAAATACCCTATAGCAGCTGGGGTCAGTCGAGTATGCAGTTGAGGAGTAGTGGAAGTGGTGGTAGTGGTGAGAGAACCATCAGCCCCACTTTTTTCCCAGTCAAACAGATCACTCTCTGTCACCCCAAAATTCTTCATACTGTTATCAAAAACGGACATGAGAAGCTATAAAAACAAAGAAAGAAATTATATTTAGTGTCAATTATTTTTTCAAACAAACAACTTTTTGAAAATTCTGTTCTGACTTTGTCTGAAAGTAGACCTTTATACCCAATCTTCATAGTATATTTATTATTAGATAACATTAAATATTACTATTATTCTTCTAAATAACACATAGTCTCACCTATAAATTTCTTGACACTGCTTTAAGAATTCTAGCTACTGCGTGTCCAGGTAATAGGAGAAGGATAGGAAATTTAAATATCCTGTAAGTATCATGAATATAACAGGATCTTAAAATAATTTTCCTCCAAGAGAAAAAATAACCTAAACAGAATTTATAATTAAATTGTTATGTGCTACTATTTTCAACCCTTTTCACCCTCTATCTGTCTACCTGCTTCAACAGGTAGTTGAGTCCATGCTATTATAATGACATGTAAGACAGCAACTCAATACTAGGAAAGCAACTCAGTATGTTACAGTTCAGATTTACTTCTGATAATATACATTTTGTCTGGATTATTGATAATAAATTTATACTATGATTTTGAGGTGGTAAACCTCCCAAAGCAAAAAAATTTAAAATATTAAATAGAAATAGAAAAACTGAAACTAATTAAATAGAAATATAAAAATAGAATGCTAATATTCAAATAAATATAGCGAACAAGGAATGGCAGACACTTTTAATATAACATGAATTTAACATGGTTTTAACAAAATGTAGATTGGAACATATAAAATCCTCAAAGTAAGCAATGAAGGCTTACACAGTCAATATAATTAAAATATTAAGAAAGAAAGAAGATTTGCAAGTCATAGCACAGAAGTCATACCTGGTAATCAGGTTTAGTAAAATAGTCTAAAGAAGAAATGTGGTCTAGAAAGATGTTGAACTCTTGAGGAAGATGTTTCAGCATCAGACGGTGATCATACCTCTCTTTTATAGAGCCTACTTGCTCCTAGAAGCAGACAAGGATTAAGTCATTCACCATATAAAATTCTAATGAAAATAACTTATCATGTATGCTACTAAATAACAAATAAATTATCAGAGTAAGTCTCATTGTTAATCCTCAAGATATCTCAATTGCTATATTTCTCAACAGACCTTGTCTTTAATTTTCCTCCAGGGCAGTTGTCCAACAACAAACTCCACCAACATGTAAAACAAAGACCAAAGATCATCATGACGTCCCATCTCCTATGGAAAAAAAGAAAACCGCATGTTGATTTTCTGTATTTTGCACTCTTATCTAATATAATCCAATGTCAGAATACCAAACTGTATTGACAGAAATATTGCTTATTTGAATATGTGACTAATGATACACATAAATAAAATTTTAATGCCACTCCAATAACAGTAACAAGCTATGCAAAGAGGGAATTCATCAGGCCTGAGAAGAAAAACAAGATAGTTATCTCTGTGGTTCTTTGAATAAACCTGTTTATTTCTTTCAGTACAGAATGATGGATCAGGAAATGAAAGAAAAGAAAAGCCTGATCTAACTGAAATGAAACTGGATCAGAATCATGTACCTCACAACAGATAGACTGAATTGTTTATCCCATCTGCTCAAACCCAGATAGTACTGAGACACTGATACAATGGAGGTACTAGAAGAAATTTTGTAGATTTCAAGAGAATTCACTAAAACACGTTCCCCTTTAAATACCTTTTTTGGCCATGGACCATGACCATAGACCCCCCCAAGACTTAAGATTTAAATCATAACATTTCTTCAAACCTTCACAGCCCCCCATGATGACATCACAGCCCCCCCGAGGTCCGCACACCACAGGTTGAGAATCCCTGCTCTACTGGATCTCCAGTATATTTCCCATACTGATGCTGAGTTCAGAGTATCCTGACCAATCTCTTTTTTAATTTTTTTAATTTATTTTTATTTTTAATTTATGTATTTATTTATAAACACACAAACACATTCAATTTATGCACCCTTAACCAGCAAAGATCCATCTAAACGTGTTAATGAACTATGGATTTCAGCATAAAAATGGCAATAGTCGGACAAGTTCAGGATATGTCAGTTATGTTTTTATTTTTATATAGCATCCTTAAAAATAAAGAAAAGGGAGGAATAATGACAGACACTTCATGCATAGTTTTCAGTTTTAAATAATCAGGTTAATGTAAATAGTCATACTCACTCTATTTCTGTGAGCATTGACTGATGCATACCGCACTGTACCTCTAAAACCGGCAACAGCTCGGGGCTATTAATGTAAGAATGGAAAGAAAAAAGAGTCCATTTCCAGGGTAAGTCAGTAAATATTGACTATTTATAAAAAAGCTAATACAAACAATTTTGACCATCTACTTTGGAGCTTTTCCTCTGCTGATAATGCACTTCTTTAACATACTGTAATGATTCTGCTACAAGATAGTCCTTATCATACGACCATAATAGAGCCTGCCCATTACAGCTATATGTTGTAATGATTGTAAAATGTTACAACCTTTTTTGCGGCATTTGTTAAGTGAACACAGTATTCGTAAAGCTCCGATGGTGGTTGTTAAATGAATGCTGTGGTCATTAAGCAAATGCCACAATCATTAAGGGAACTAATAGTTCTCTGTAGACATGGCTTTGTCAAAACTCATAAGTGCCATTTTTAACAAAACCACCGTAAAACACAGATGACCGCAGCACACTCCAAATGACAATAAATGCATTCATGTTGTCGAGTGCCCAAAGTCCAGTCACATGACTATGTGGGAGGGACCTGACCATCAGAATTTTAATTTTGGGTTGCAAGTCCCCTTTTTCAAATTGGTATAACTTTGAAGAGTTGCTAAGCAATCAGTGAACAACTACTTCTAATATAAGTTGGATTTAAGAAGACAAAGATACATATCTTGATCACATTTTAAGTAATGTACAAAAAAAATTACTTAATCAGAAGTTATTTTACTGTTTTGCCACTTTCTTTTTTTTACATAGCAATCAAACATTTTGATATTTTATGTATCAAATCTATTACCAGGAGATCAGCAGGGTGAGGGTCTGATACAGAGGTGACAAAAACCCTCAACAGAATAGCTTCCAAGCGGACTCTCCCTGTCTGCCAGTACCAGGGGGCTTCTATGTTTACTGACGAGCTCAGGGAGATGGAACTCCAAAACGGATATCTAAAATGACCCTGGCAAAGTGAATCCAAATGGGCATGCATAAGAGGTCAAATTTAGGCCTACACAATGGTATACAGTAGTGTTTCTCAACCTAGACATTTTTTAGAATATGGACTTCAACTCCCAGGGTTGGGAATTCTGGGAGTTGAAACCCATACATCTCAGAATTGCCACACTGGAATACAATATTTATCAGTTCTGAAGATAAAAGTTTTGCACTGGCAGTTTTGTCAGCCACAGCCACCAATCACACTTTTAATAAGGATTATATTGAGCAGAGTAGTTTGCTTATTTTTGAAAAGTACACACAATACAAATCAAAATTTCCACAGTTACAAAGGTAAATAAAATAAAAGCACAATATTGCAAAAATATGTGTATATTGCTTCATTCTAATCAAAAGCTTGCTATAATTGCTTGAAGATTTGGCAGACAAAATCTGATACTCAGAAACATTTAATAGCAACAGCACTTAAGACTTATATACCGCTTCACAGTGCTTTACAGCCCTCTCTAAGCAGTTTACAGTGTCAGCATATTGCCCCCAACAATTTGGGTTTTCATTTTACTGACCTCGGAAGGATGGAAGGCTGAGTCAACTTTGAGCCGATGAGATTCGAACTACTGAACTTCTAGCAGCTGGCAATCAACAGAAGTAGCCTGCAATACTACATTCTAACCACTGCACTACCAGGGCTCAATTAAAATCTTAAGATGCAAACTAGGCTTCCAGTTGAACATCCATTGCATCACAGACTCCACAACAGGCTGGCAATTTTTTTTTTCAAACTGTTTGACACTTCCACCCACCAAAACCTTAATGGATGGGAGCCAGAATTGATGGAGACTCACTGTGGGCAATTGTAATATTTTTTTTTTAATTAAGAATATTATACTTTAGGAACATTATCATTAACACTTCTTTAAAAACTTTAATTATTAGTTGATAACACTATATATTAACAAAACAGTAATACTGTATAGTCTAATAGAGCAACTCTTGAGTGGCATCAAGTTTTCAATTCATAACTGGGATTAATACTTGTATTAAATCTTAAAAAGCAACAGTTACAAATATTTTTATGGAGCATGAGTCATGAATAAAAACATTAGTAGTAATAAATAGCACCCAATCTCATGACCAAGAGGCAATTGAAACAGTGCAGGTTGCTTATCTTTAAAGAATAAACACTTTTTAGTAGCTTTTTAAACATCAGTAGGGAAGGGTCTGCTCAGACATTGGGGGGTGGCAACTGACAGATGAATTCTTATATGGTCTAAGATGCCAGTCTCTAATCAATAGCACTTGTAGCAAGCCCATCCTAACAGATCTTTTTGGGAGAAGGAAGTACTCCAGTTATCTAGATCCAAATAATAGATACTTTAAAGATTATAACTGAGGTGATCTTAAATACAAACCACATAAGCTAAAGCTCTTTGGGGTGCTCAATCATTTTGAAGAATGCAAAAGGGGTCTTGAGACTAAAATGTTTTGAGAATTGTTTATCTGCATCAATGTTGAAACATCGTCATTATATTTATTTTAGAGTACAGCATCGATAATTGTTAATCTCAATTAAATTAATGACCATTTCCAATCATCTGAATCAGTCAGTTCAATAATTGTTTCTACTGTTTTATTTTTTCCCTTTTCCCTTCTATCTAACAGTTTGCCTGTCAAATGAAAAGAAACTTTAAAGTTTCTTCTCAGAGAAATTCAGGGATATTTTGCAACTTTTGAGTTAACTTCTGTCAAAGATTCTGCTAAAGACGGCATGGAATTAACTGAACCCTATCCATTTCCTTGGTATCCACAAACTGAAATGAATGCCAGAACCTTGTAAGACCAGTACCAATTTTGCTTTAAAACCCCATATAATAAAAATACATGTATTTGTATTTATCATGTGAAATCTGTTTCTCCTCCTAAACAAAGTATTAATAAGCTAAGGTTTGACAATACCTTAGGATAAAATTAGAATTACATTTTTTTTCTTTACAGTACTGCCAAAATTATATACTACAAACTTGATTTTTTCAAAACCATCCTGAAATGTGTATTCATTAAAAAATTCACACTGTTAAGTCACATTATCACACTGAATTAGGTATTATTTATTTTGAAACTTTGATTAAAATGTCTTACTGGTCTGACATCCCCACATGAGTTTGTAAACTGACGTGCCAAGCCAAAATCCAGCATATAACACTTCCTCCAAGTACTAGGAAAGCGTCCCATAGCAAAATTAGACTAAAAAGAAAAAAAAAGTTTATAATGTAGAGATGAAACAATATAATATCAGCTTTCATTTCATATATTTAAATTGTACCTATTTAGAAAAATAGTAAGTGAATTGATTGGATATTGAAATCACAAATTATTATGGTTGCTTCTGTATTAATATGATACATATGCTCAGCTAAAAATTATGATTTTTTTAATGCAATTGTTCCAATACCACAATTCTATTGTTGGTTAGAAGTAAAGTATTCAGCCAGGCTCACTGATTAGAAAGAATAGTTAGTCCTCTATTATACAGAGAAAATTGTATAATATTGAATTTAGAATTTCCTCCCAGCTTGAGGAAAAGTGAGAGTGATCTATTGAAAGGGTTACAACATTTATCTATCCCCATAGGATCCAAAGACAAAGGCTAGAAAGAATTTTCAGTTGCTTCCGTGGGAGGAGATATTTCCTTTTTCAGTATCAGAATGACAAGCCAGAAATCATTTAGTAGAAGAATTTTTTTTTAGAAAGGTTGAAAATAAAGGAGAGCTATGATATCCTACCGTATATCTTGGGGGAAATCACAGAAGTTTTTCTCTCTTCTCTCAGAATCTTTGTTCCCAATAGCGCAATCAGCACAGAAGATACACATAGTACAATAATTTCATAGATTTATTAGACAACCTATGACCAGTTGGGTCATCCTTCGAGAGATATTTCCTTAGCAGATTCCTCAATGCCTTCAACAATTACAGAATGTCTAATATTCTGCTTTCATTGGAAAACATTCAGTGATGTATCTGCCTTTGAGAATAGCCCATGCTGAACAGCACAGTCAACAATCAGCACAGAAATTTTTTACCACATTTCTATTATGTCATAAACCGTTTTATGATTACTTTTGTCATAAAATGGTTTATAAAATTTACCAAATTTCAATTCCCCAGGAGTCTTGGGTCCTGGATTTTGGACACATTCTCTAAGTTAACCCGTTTGATGTACCTTGGTTTAAAAATACTTGCCCTATGATGCATCATTTCACCCAGTTAAAGAGTGCAGGAACAAGAGTTTTAATATAGACTGAATCAAAGTTTGAATACAATTGTCCCCCTCATAAATTTCTCAGTTCCACCACAGCTAATTAGAGATACACATCAACATGATTTCTCCAGCTGCTCCAATGTAAAGCAGATAAGTTATCTAAATTAGTAATTAGAATTATGAAAAGTTGCTTTGGAGCTTTTTCAGAAATATTTGCAATGAAGAAATGATAGTAAGAGAAGCAGCAGGTGAAACAGCAGTATACAAACTGGCAAACTATACCATGGAAAGGCTCTACATGCACATCCCCAACACAGTTGTTCCTGCTTACACGCAGAGCTCCTTTTTTGATTTCCTATTTTATAACTTAAAAGTGTTGGACTTTGAACAGCATCAGTCTTGTCAAGGATATAGCTATAACTTAGAAGACAATTCGGGAAAGTGTCCAGCTAGCTGTCCTTGAACAATTCTTCATGATGAAAGTTCATATCCTGACTCTTGGCCTTCTTATCCATCAGTACATTGCAATAGTCCAATTGTGAGATGACCACAATTTGAGTGATTGACCGTAGGAACTCCTGATCCATGAAAGGCCACAGCTGGCACACAACACAAAGTTGTACAAAGACTCTTCTAGCCACAACTGCCATCTGCTCATCAAGCAGTTCAGAAGAACCCCCAAGTTGCAGAATGGGTCTGTCAGTGCGACCCTATCCAAAACTAAAGATGTTAAGGTTCCAGAAGCTGCAGCTCTATACACCCAAAGCCATTCAGTCTCTCAGACCAGGGGTTGGGGAACCCTGCCCTAATGGCTCAGTTGTCATGAGCTTTGTGCCAAACTTTCTATAATTTTCTATAGAATTGGGACAAAAGAGAGGATAACTCCCTGCCTACTAAAATAACAAATTGACAATCTTAGTCATGAAAATTGTGTCTAGGCACAAAAGGATAATGTTTAGCCAGTCACAAAGAAATACAGGTATTTCAGGAAGGCCTTGCTCACAAATTTCATTTTGCATACAGCCCCAAAAAGTCTTGGGCTTTTCTCTATATAGGATTTATAGAGTGTGCACCCTTTTCCCTGACACTGATGTCTATGATCAGCTGGACCTGTAGGGAGAAACATATGTTCCTTCTCCTGAATAAAGACATCCACAATCTAATTCTTCATCTTCAGATCTAGGCATTTCAGACATCTTAGGGATATTCAATTCAGGAAAGGGTAAGGGTTAGGGTTAGGGCATCAATAGAAAGGTATGGAATCTGGCCATGGTATTGATCATCTAGCCTGAAGGCTTACAAGAGTCATGAAGCCTGTTGAATTATCTGTTTTTGCTAGGTAGGTCTCTTTCTGTGTCCAGAATGGCACAGAGATGGTATTATTAAAAAGATGTTCTTATTTTCTTTGATTAAAACGATCAGGTCCTCAAGGATCTGCACTATGATCGTAATGTCCTTTCTTCCCTGTTCAATCTATAGGGATTGGATGAACACATCATTTAAATAAGAGAATTTGTGTATCCCAGGATCTGAGATAGGCTACAAAAATCATTTTGTACATGAATACCATAGAAGATGACAACAGGACAAATGGGAGGGTCTTGAACTGGTACCAAGTGCCTTACTCTTATACAACACCAGGTTATCTTTGTTCAGCCCTTCATAACTGTTGGCATGTTCTCAGATTCTGCTATCTGGCCTCTCATTATCTGTATCAGAATCTTCTCATCTATTTCTTGAATGGCTACCTCTGCCTTCTGCCTCTTCAGATTGTCAATCCATTAGATTGTTGTTCTTCTAACTCAGAAGATTCAGACAAGATCATAATAATGTGCTGCAAATATAATTCATGGACTTCAAGACCAGAACTTTCATTTGGTCTTATGTCTCTCCATACAGCTTTTCTCCCTTGAATTGGCCCAATATTAGACTCTAAATCCAAAATGATCCTAAGTTCTGGCGACCATGTTAGCTGCCATGCCTCTGATTATAAACTGGACATTGTTCTAATGAGCACCCACCATAACAGCAGGTTTGTACATCCCTGTCTATGCTCTTTAGGATCTAGACAGTTGAACCATTAGTTATCTGGTCCAAATATTAAGGGAGTGCATTGTGGCTAGGGCTGTTTTCTGTTCTGCAGGATCCCAATTTTCCTGCCCCCTGGTGTTTGCAGGTACCTTCCCCATCTTTAATTTCTATGTTCCCATGAAGGTAGGCACTGGGGAGATTGAACAGATCTAGGACAGAGTTCAGCAGACAGAAAGGAGCCATTCTTAAATGGCTTCTTAAAATAAATAAATTCTTAAAATAAATAATTAATAATATTCTTCACATCATGCCCTCTCCCTTTCTGCCTTGAAGACTTTATTGAAATAGATTTACTAGCTAGAGGGAAATCTCTGTTGTTCATAGACTCACTGGATTCTGTGATGCCAGAGTATTCGGTTTGTTGAGATCTGGAACTTGCAAACTTTTTTGAGAAACTGTGGGAATCTATTTTTTAAAGGTCTGATGGATTTGGAGACTGACTGGGTATCTTCCTATTCCAGGGATAGCTCTCCTCTTCTGTATCTGACTTGTCCTGCAGGGAATTCTCTGATTCATATGCAAAAGCAAGTGACACTGGGTAACCATCTTTCCCTTGATGGTCCAGCTCTTCTCCTTGTGATAGAAGTCTAGGCACTGACTTCTGGGTAAAGGTCTGCAGATGTTGTTTCAAAGGAGAAAGAGGGAGGAGGGAAATAGAACAGTGCTGTTTCCCTTCCCCCCTTCCCTCTCTGCACAGCTCAATCCAGTTGGGAATCACAAAATGGGCTTTCCAGAGGGGTGAGTGGTCATTAGCATGGGCCTAATCCAAAGAGGTTAATTTGGCCTCTTCAGGGAGCAGAAGGCCATAGGAGCTTCAGAAATGTTACCTGGCAGACTCAGCAGAGACAGCAACGGTTGAGAGAGCTGCTCCCTCAGTAAATGGGACAAATCACTCTGTAAGCTTCAATCATCTTTTGTACAAGGGTCTGGCTCCCTGGAGGAGTGATAACAGACCCTCCTCTTGTAGTTCTTATGGCCTGTGATTCCACAGCTGCAGTGTTAGCTGGCATCTCTGGGGAAGAGAACAAGTTGATACCTATATGGAGACCAGCCAATCAAGAAACTCTGTTCATGAGTTCGTTTATCATGTTATCAGGTGTTTAACAAGAGAAAAGAATAAAAAGAATGAAGCTAAATAAATAATGGAAGATCTCTAGAATGAGAAAGTACTTGGAAGAATCAATGAGCTTGCATGCTCTTTAGGGTAAGACAAGGTCAAATGTGGGAGAAGTGATATCTCTTTATACAGGAAGGTATGTCAGAAATAATTTCTAGCCTTGTCCCTGAGTCAAGTGGGAGGGAGACATCCTCTGCAGAATTTGCTGACTTCACTGAAGAAAAATGTTAATATAGTTTCAGTAGTTGAGGTAATCATCTTTAGCTTTTTATATTAAGAACATGTTTTTAGGCTCATAGCAATTGTTAGACAAAATAATTACATATGTTGAGATAATGTTAACTGAAAAGTGATAACATTGATAAACTGATAAAGAATTAATTATTAGTTTTTAAAATAGGCACAAGTATCTTTATGATTTCAGATTTATTTAGATCTAATAAGCTGCTGTGCTATATAAACAATTGCAACTTTAAGTAAATTCTTGGTTTTGATATATGGAGAAACTTACTGGTTTAATATCTCTGTGTAAAAATCCCACCAAATGAATGCTCTCAATAGACTCCAGAATTTGCTTCCCAAGACGCAATGTCGTACTAATTGTGAAAGTCCCTCTAGTTTGGCTTCGACGCAAATCTGCCAAATTCCGTCCCTGAAAGAAACAAAACACGAACATCCAGAATTTTTTTTTTAAATCTTCTTTTGTTAATCAACATTTAGCAGGTAACCTGACTGCATATTAGAATTCTTTTTTTTCCTGGCAAATGTAAAAAAGACAGTATTTCAATAGTTAAAATATCAAATGATTTTAAGAAAAAAGTATTTTTTGCTTGCTCTTCCTGTTATGCTATTTGTATTATTTATATTTATATTATTTCTCATATACTATGAGAAGTCCTCTTCCTGTTCTGCCATCAATGCCTTTCTGTTAAACAATTTAGGACTAAA
>JANHFM010006782.1:128120-155137 GCA_032468115.1 Grayia smithii
CTCCCGCATGTGCCCCGCCCCCCCCCCCCTGCATGACAGAGACCCAAAAATCTGTGGGAAGCATGCCAACATGCACGGCAGAGCTGAGCTGGGGTAACGGCTTTGCGTGCCACCTGTGGCATGCGTGCCATAGGTTCGCCATCACAGAGTTATGAAATCCTATAAACCAGATTTATTTTCACTGCCTTATAACAGTCCACAATACCTGTTAATTTTTCACATTATTCTTAGTATATTTTTTTTATTAGAGTATCTATTAAGGCTTTGCAAATCCTTTGAAGGAGGTGTTTCAGAAAAATGTGGATGCATGTGCAAAGCACTCTTTTCACATTTTTTTATGCAGCCACATCTGTTCTCTGATTTGATGGCTATTTTGGTAACTACTCCTGGCTGTCTCCACAACCAATGAAGGGTTAGACTGAAGAAAAGTGCAGTATATAAACACCCACATTCAGACAGAAGTACTTCTAAAGCAATCTCCAAATACAGAAAAAATAAGAATTTGAAAAGAAGTGCTTTGTAATTCACTTCCACAGATCTATGAAAGATTGATACAGTACTAACACAGTAAGCATCCCTCCTTTCTGATCTACCAGAGAAAAATAAGTAGAACCAAATGAGGCACCCCTTTCTCTCTCTCTCTTTCTTTTTTTCTCTCTCCTTCTCTCTCTCTCTCTCTCTTTCATACACACACATACACACCCACAGACAAAGACAGGACAAATTTGCTTAAGAGCTTCTTCCATTCTTTGCATAAACCCACATCCAAAAAAGGTCAAAACAACTACTGTATCCAAGGCACATGATTTGAATCATAGCTCAAACATGTAAAAGTCAGGATTACTGATAATACTACAGAAAATCTATAAAAGAGCAATTTATAAATGTTATTTCCAGAAGCATAAATTTATTGGAAAGATTCCTGATTTCAGAACATAGATTATGGACCATTTCAAGTTCTGGTATATTTTATTAATACATTAAATGGTGAAGTCCAGAGTACCTATGAAAATACAGTCTAATGTGGGACAAATAAAATGTTTTTAGAAAACATATTTCTTTGTGAAGGTTGGAGAACATACTGATATATTTACTGGGGGGGGATAAAAACTGAAATCAGTGCGACTTACTTTTGAATAAGAACCTTTAAACATAAGAATATCAAGATTAAGATCAATGTTGGAAATGTGTGAAAAATAAAATATGTATCTAACATTCCATCTTTCCATTCTAATGGAATAGTATTTATCAGTAAAGCAGACTTGCACCATCCACTCCATCATCTTATATTTTCTTAGGAGAGGAGGGGGGCTCTCAAGATCAGATATGATAGAATGGAGGAAGCCAAAAGGGATAGGAAATAAAGCATTGATATAGTATTAGCTTTTACTGTTTTGATATATATGATCATTCAATATTAATATGAAAAATGAGAGCCACTTTCGAATAGTGGTTAAGGCATCAGGGTAGAAAATGAGAGACTGAGTTCTAGTTCCCTCTTAGGCACAAAGCTAGGGGGGTGATCTTGGGCTAGTCACTTTCTTTTAGCTCGAGGAAGGGGGCAATGGCAAACCACTTCTGAACAATGTTGCCAAGAAACAGCAAAGCAGTTATCCAGGCAGTCTCCTAGAATCTCTACATAACCACAAGCAGACTAACTACAACTCCCCCCCCCTTGAATTCCATGGACCCTTATCTAACTCCAAGTAGGTATTACAATTGAAAAGATTCTTGTGCACAGGCTGATGGAAATAAATCAGTTTAATTGAACCTTCCCATGTGGCACTGGTTTCTATCACCTGACAAAGAGAGGATTTAAAAAAAAAAAAAAGTATAATTCATGCAGTACAGCAAAAAAATAACTTAGTCTTCTTTATTGAAACTGTTTGACAAGCTAAAGTCCAGGTCAGTTCATCATTTCTTACAAACCGCACACCTATGAACACTTTACTGATTATCTTCAACTTTTGAAAAAGTTTCCTAATCAACTTTCAAATATATTAGAATCAACTTATGTGCATATTATGAAAACCTTAATTCATTTAAGAAGGCATTTCTCAGATAATCTTGAATATTATATACAGAAAATGCTACAGCAAAGATGACTAACAAAGAAGTACTGGAGTATAGAACACCGGGCATATCACTAAAAGGAAAAATTCACACTGCATCTCACCTACTTTGGCCATGTCATGCAGGAGAATTCACTGAAGAAAGCTATTATGTTTGGAACAGTTAGCGATAAAAGGAAACCCGGGCTGTCGGAAAAGCACAGTGGCTGGACACTATCAAAGCTGACACTGGACAGAACATAGAAAAACTCAAAAGAAATAGTGCAAGATTGGAAGATGTGGAGAGACCTGACCAATAGAATGCCAAGAGTTGGATTCAAATGTCATCATATCATCATCATCATCATTATTTAATTACCTACTCCTTTTAATTGATTGGATACAAAGACCTAATATTAAGAACCACAATTGTGGTTCTTAGAGAAAAGCCTGTAATTTCTGAAACAGATGTTTTCCTGCTCCAACTACAGGTAGTTTTAAGGTCTTTAAGAGAAGATCATACCTGTCAGTTTGAAAAGAAAGTATATACTATATAACTGTATTCATATCATCATGCAACTGCTTGTTGCAACAGCAATGTTTAGTCTCAGTTTCCATCTGCCTCCAATACTACAGACTATTTCTACGAATAAAAGAGAGACAACTGCATCGACATTACCTGATTTTAAAGTCAAGCTGCCTACCATCCGCCCCACCCCCAACACATTAATTCCCATCAATGAAAAGAGAGGTCAGAACAACAAAGCCTTAAGATAAAGCTGTGATCTTTCACACTAAACGCCGCATAGAGCCCACAATGTGGTGGGTTTTTTTTTCTTCTTCTTCTTCTTCTTCTTCACAACGCTGCTCGCTTAACTGTTGTAGCATCGCCAACAATCTCATTGGTTCGAGGCGAACAAACTTCGGAGATCCATCTTGCTATTTATCCAGTTGCGGCGCGCGCACTGTATGGGGAAACACAGGAGTCGTCGGGACAAACTAACTAGGTTAAAAGACGGGCCAGCCAGATCCTCCGCCGCGCAAGGGTCAAGTTTCGGAGGGGTATTTGGATTTTCGTTGTTGTTTGCTTGCTTGTTTGTTTCATTGCAGCATTTCCGCCCCTTTCTGTCCCCGCGTGTTCAAAAAACCCAAAAACCCAAAACCCGACAACATCTCGGATATCGCTGCCCTAAAGGTTGCCCTTCTTTCTCTCTTGTCTCCGAACAACCTTCGACTGCCGGGAGCCGCCGCCGCCGCCGCCGCCGCCTACCCCCCACTCCCTCCATCTTCAAAGGCGCATCCCCACGATGCTTCAACCCTGCCACCACAACGGCAAGGCGAAGAAGGGCCGCGGGCCGCCAGTTCCTCCTTCCCCACCCCCTAAAAGCATCCTCAGCACGGGCCAGCTGCCCTTTTGCGCACCCGAGGCCGCGACAGAAACGGCCTCTCTCTCTCTCTCTCTCTCGCCCTCCGAGCCGTCGGTGCCGCGGAATGTCAACAAGGTTCCCCCTGCCCACAAAAGCCCCTCTGTCGGCGACCCCCACCCACCCACCCACCCGCCCTGTTCCGTCGGGCCGGAGAGAGCTCTCACCTGGAACGCGAGCGGCGCCCCTGCCTCGTCAGCCTGCGAGAGGGACCGGCTCAGAGAAACTCTTTTTTTCTGGGGAGCCTCCAGGCGAAAGAAAGGAAGAGAAGGAGGAGGAGGAAGAAGAAGGAGAAGGAGAATGTTATTACCGCGGCCCCCTCCGGCTCAGCCCAGCGCAGCTCAGCAGCAGACTCCGGCCCATGGCTTGCAAGGCAGGCGGCGGTGGCGCCTCAAGTCGTCGTCGCCGTCTCTATGGTAACTGCGGGACCGGACCGGACTAGGGTAAGCTTAGGAGCCTGAAGGAGCGCGAGCTGACGGGCGGGGTAACTAACGGGGAGGGGAGGGCAGGAGGAGGAGGCAGGCAATCAGCGGCACTCGTTGAACGGCCGTTGTCTCTCTCTCTCTCTCTCTCCCCCTGCAGGGTTAACCGCTTCACTGCCGCCGCCGCCACCCCTTGTCGGCTCAGTCGCCTGCAGTCCCCCGCGGGACGCGACTGCTCTCGCTACCGTCGCAACTAGCCCCCACCTTTTCCCTTGCCCTCCATCCTAGCGCTAGGCAGCCAAGCGATCCCTCGAGAGGATCCGCCCACCGTGTCGACACTGTGAAACGTTATTGGAGCGTTTATCAAAAGCCGGTAGCAGATTGGACGGGAGCTCTTTCAATCAGTCTGGCGGGCGGCCGTATCTTAGAGACGGCGCTGTCCTCATATTTGCTTATGAGGCGAATTTTGCGAGTGGGTTTTTTTGAAAGGAATTCTGGGTATTGTAGTTTAGTGTGCGTTATCGGAAAGGGATTCCCAAAGGGTGAAATGCGGGATTAAGATATCTGCTCGTGGGATGCGACAGATCAGAAGTAACGGTGACTGCCAACTAGGGACACAATCCTAAACTGGACAAACACACCGACAGCAGCATTTTATCTTGCTGTAAAAGAAATGTTGACTACTTTCTTCTTAAATGCACTCTGGTGCTGAAAGAAAACTGCTTTAAACCGAGTCTTTAGTGAACACCTCTGTTGTACTGTAGGATCCCCTGTAAATTTAAAAATCTATGGAAAAGATGGGCGGGCGGTAATCTGATTTAAAGCAAATTGCAGTGGTAATTTAAGCAATGCAGAGTGGATAGTAAGATTTACTATGCATTATCACTTTTCTGGAGGACAAACAATGTGCACAATGCACAAACTAATCTCAATTGCACAAATTATAAAATTACAGATTTGAAAGGGACTACTTAAACCACTGAATCCAAACTCTTTCCCCATGCAGGAATCTAAACTAAGGCATCCTTGAAAGACAGCTGTCCAGCCTCAGCTGGAACTGATTGTTTAGGGCTGCCTACAATTTATCAGATTAATGGATTCAGATGTTGAAGTATATTAACTATTAGAAAAGAGGGATTTTTTAAAAAAAATTACAGTCAGAATCTGTCTTCCTTAAATTCATGAAATCCATAATTCCATGCCCTTTTCAAGGGAAGACACCAAAAAGATTTGTGCCGCCTTTTCTGAGTTGTCATTTCTGTAATTTGAAAAGAACTTTGCTACTCCACTCAACTCCACCCAGTCTTCTCTTCTCAAAGCTAAACATGCCTAACTAACTCCTTTAAATTCTGTTCACATAATTTAGTTCTAATCCACTGATCATCCTCATTAACCAGTTCTGAATCTCTTTCAATTATTCTGGTTCCTGTTTTTAAGTATGTTATCCAGATTTTACTCCCATTAATTTAGAAAGTACATTTTTTTAATATGGCATAACATTTTTTGTTTATTGCTGCAACATCACATTGATTCACATTCAGTTTTAATTTTTTTTCCACTACTACTGTTTCACTATAAGCCAGTTTTTCTCATTTTAACCAATAAAATTTATTTATTTTTCCTCCATGAAGAACTTTTTATTTGCCTCGTTGGACCATAGTGTTGGCAAAGACTCCTGAGATTATCATGGATATGACATACTTCAGTGCATCATTGAAAAAAAAAATCAGTTCAGAATTTTAACCCAAGGCTCAAATTACTGAATTTTAGAAAATTAAGCAAAGACCTAGCTTCTTTGAGAAGTCCATAATTGTGGGAAAGGTGAAAGGAAAAAGAAGAGGATAACCAGCAACAAGATTGATGGACTCCGTTAGAGCAGCAATAAAGGCACTGTTGGAAGATCTGTGGGAGACAGATGATCTTGGAGGTAATCTATATATATGGTTGCTAAAAATTAATGCTAATTTGATGACACGTAAACAAATAAAATAAAAAATAAGGTATATAGTATCACTTTTCCCCTACATCCTGATTACTTTCACTTTCTTAACTAATGATACCTCCATACTGTACTTTCCTATCATTGGAACTGACTGATAACCATTTCCTTGAAGCAGGGGTGGTTCCACTTGCCTTTACTACCAGTTCCCAATGGGAGCGTGCATGCGCATGTGCTTCTGCGCATACGCAGATCATCCGTGATGACGTCGGGGCGGGTGGGCAGAGCCTTCCGCCATCATTACTACTGATTCTCAAGAACCGAACCGAACCAGAGCAATCCACCACTCCCTTGAAGGTAGAAACAGGTTTCACTACCCATTGAGCCTCCTCTCACCTTTAAAGTAGCCTGTATGTGTGTTTACCTGATACAGTTTTATACTGCTATTTTTGGCCTGAAGTCATCTTCAGTGTTTAACTCAGTTTTGGTTTGTATATGTTAATTGAATACATGGTAGCTCAAGCTATTCATTGACTGATGCAAGCAATCCCTTCACACTATAATCATGCTCACTTTCTTGAGTAGCCGTATTCTTCTTAAAAGCAAAGCTGATTCAGAAAAGGAAACATTACAGATTTAAAATGCAGAGAGCAGAATTTAATCACAATGGGCAGATTAGACATTATGAAACTGCCTGCTTTATGAAAATAGATCAGATTCTATTAAAAATCCTTTTGCTCAGTATCAAGTCAAACTGACTCTTTTATATCGTTCTTCACCCTCTGAAAGAGAAAGTTCTTTTACACCTTTTAAACAAACTCTTGTATTTCAGTCACTGATGTCATTCCACCAAATATCCCATTGGCAATTGCTTTCCTGAAATAAGAGTTGAATCTCAGATTTGTTTATTTTCAGTATTATGAGCCAATGCACTTAGATTTTTCATGAATGGTTTAACGTGTTCCATCATGGTATAGCTAAATACCCACAGTGTACATGCATTTATTCAAGGCCATTATCTCAGAGGCTTTGTGCTCAGAGTATTTAAAAGGGGGAAAAATTAAACCATGAGCAGGATTCTTCTACTATATAAGTAAAAAAACCAAGCAAACCAGATTATTGTATAGTTCAATATACAATATACATATATTCTCTGTGACTAATAATAGAAAATATGACAACTATTAAGCTAATATATTTAAACATTAGGAATCTGGTAGCCAATTTAAAAAGACGGTAGGTTGCCAAAAAACAGAAACAAAAAACAGCACCTCATAATGTCCCTAGTTTTATCCATTTGAAGAACTGGTATCGAACATTACATCTTATCACTGAATATTCTGTGCTGTGAGAAGTAGCAAATTTAAAAATATGAATACATTTTTTAAAATTCTTACTGTATATCAGAATTTATCTATTAAGATCAAAAGTACAGTTTAATTTTAAAAGATTAAATTATATGCTGATCATATATGGTGATCATATTTAATGTTAATAAAAGGAACCAGATGAGCCTTATTATAATGTGTGCCTATGTGAAATATGTGAAAACCAGGAGATGCTGTGGTGTGTATATTCATTTACTGTAGTGTGTATATTAATTTATTCATAAGAAGTAGTGGTATATAAGAATTCAGCATTGTTGAGGGCAATATGCTGACTCTGTAAACCGCTTAAAGAGGGCTATAAAGCACTGTGAAGTGGTATATAAGTCTAAGTTCTATTGCTATTGCTATCAACTGATAGGCATCAATGTATTTTCTTCATATCGTTTGAAAGGATATACAAGCGCAGGATCTATATAACAGTTCTGACTACTTTTCACTGGCAGAATTCTAATGCATTTTACCTAAAAGCACTGCTGAATAACAGAAAGCCTCGGGGGAATTCTTTGTCATTGCTTCTTGCTTCCTATCAAAACGATATCTTCTGCTCTGGCTTTGGAAAACTGTTAAGAAAAATCACTTTGTTAGTAAAGCTAGACACCAGAACAAAGAATAAGAATTTCATGTCAAATCATAGACTGTCATTATTCTGAAAGAAAACACAGTTTTGAAGCAATATTCTATTTATTTTCAAGTATCTGTAAGGGGCGTGCATAAGTGCACCAACATGCCTACCGTCTCTGTCCTACTGTTCCCATTTATTCATATCTTTATCCCGGGGTGAAATAGTCCCGGTTCAGACCAGATCGGGCTATCTGGTAGTGATGACGGCTGGATTCTAAAATAGAAAATAGAAATTAATAAAATTTTCCTATCAGGTTCTGTGGGCGTGGCTTGGTGTGGGGTCATGTGACTGAGTGGGCATGGCTGTGAGTGACGTCAAGTTGGTCACACCCACTCAGTCACAGGAACCACCACCACCACCAAGCCATTCCCACAGAACCGGTAGGGAAAATTTTTAGATTTCATCGCTGCCTTATCCTGTATTCATAATCATGTTTATACTTATATCTATAATCTTACACATGTTTAACAAATATTTATTTATTAAATAAATAAATAAAATTTTAAAAAGTATAAACTGATAGCATATTGACTCCAAGACTATTGCATATCAATAAAATGATTTGATTCTGTTAAATGCATATTGTGATAATTGTGGAATTATATATACTTTTTGCTATAGGATTTTGTTGAAAGAAAATCTAGGGTAAAATAGCAATCAATAAAATTATTTGATTGTGTTAAATGCATATGGCGATAATTGTGGAATTATATATACTTTTTGCTATAGGATTTTGTTGAAAGACCCAATCTAGGGTAAAATAGCATTCAATAGTATGAAATTCAGTACACTAATAGAGATAATGTAGAATAGTGCAAAACAGCAATTCTATTAAGTTTATTTGTGTTGAACTTAACATTAAAATTTTACAGTTAATATTTATGGAAATATCTATTTACATCTACCTTAATTTGCTTGTGAAATTTCTATTGGATTGTACATAGGTAGTCCTCGACTTACAACCACAATTGAGCCCAAAATGTTGTTAAGTGAGACATTTGTTAAGTGAGTTTTGCCCCATTTCACGACCTTTTTGCCAGTTAAGTGAATCAGTGCAGTTGTTAAGTTAGTAACCCAGTTAAGTGTATCTGGTTCCCCCATTGACTTTGCATGTGAGAAGGTCGCAAAAGGTGATCACATGACCTTGGGACTCAGTAACGGTCATAAATATGAACCAGTTGTTCAGCTTCAATTGATATTTCCCTTGCTGAAAGTCCAATAGGTTAACTCTGAGCCATTGATAAATACTTTCTCCTGACTACATTCAGTGGCTCTTTCTGTGAGAGATATTTATTTGTTTGTTTGTTTGTTTGTTTATTTAAATTTCTATGCCACCTATCTCCCAAGGGACTCTGGGCGGCTTACAACAAAAGCATCATATTAAAATAATGTCAGACATATAAGAATTTTAAACAGTGGAATCATAAAAGAACATTAACATCCCGTCTGGGGCCGGATTTCGCTAAATCATAATAGCGAGATCAATGGCCCCGTGCCTGCCGGAAAAGCCAGATTTTAACTGCTTTGCAGAAGGCCAGTACTGGCAGTCCGGACTTGAATTCTGCCCATGAAGACATTCTGTTAATCACATCATCTCCTCAAACATGGGTGCAGTTATGGGATGGGACAATACTGTACCTCTGAAACAAAAATGAATGCGGTAAAAAAAACACATTTTCTCCAGAATAAAGCCCACATTTTTATTAATTCATCTTCATTTTTAAAAAATACATTTAAATTGTTGTTTAAGTTGATCCAGCAGTGACACTGTTGTGAATGTCAGATATCATCCCAAATAGGCTCAGATATTCATGGGCTTAGTGTCCTGAAAAACTGCTACTCTGATCTTCAACCACCTTACAAATGCTTCATATTCCCTGGGATCTATCAGGACCATGACCTGATATTGCTGCGCTTCACTTTGACTTGTTTGCAAGCAAGCTTGCATGTATTTGTTGCCCTTGCTTAAATGTATAGCATATGTAACTGAACACGTGCCTGCCTTCAAAAGTGCTTTATCTTCATTCATTTGCAAAAAGAGAGAGGGGGGGGGGGGAAGTAGGTATATTGAAAGATAATGCTGCTACCTATAAATCTCTTATTTCCTGAAGTGAAACCTAATTCCTTTGTGCATGCTTGTCCTGGAATAGTACATTCTCATACATCAAGGTTAGGAGGAGGATGCGCTAAATCTGTACTCATCTTCCAAAGTTCTCTTTTAGGTTGTCATCAGAAATTAGAGTGACATTTTTCAGGGAAAGTTCTCCCAGTGGTGTTCTGCCTGTACACCTTCCCATTTGTGGAGGATCGGAAACATTTTTGTTTGGACGGCTAGGCAAAAATACTTGTTTAAACATGAGATTTAAAAAAAAAAAAACCTACAGTATTAATAACCTTCCTTTTTATGTATTAGATTTTTGCAAATGCTTCCAAAAGTTCTGTTGAAGGATAAAGTATGATTTTTAAGAGAGAATTACAAATGATGTATTATGTATACCCAATGTACCTATTGTTAAACACAGAAAAGGCTTGTTCAAAACATTAACATCAGTTGGGAATTGTTCCTAAATTAACATTTTAAATAGACAAAGCCCTTCATCAGTCTCACTTAGCAACAAAAAGTTTGGGCTCAAATGTAGTTGTAAATCGAAGACTATTTGTACAAGATGCATCTTTTCCTTTAAAGGCTGATAAAAGGCTGGATTTCTGAAAGTAGCTGTGGCACATATGGAGTTTCCGTTACACTTTAAGTATAGAATGCTTTGCAGGATTTAAACAACAGACATAAGGCTTCTATTATAAGTATCTTAGGCACGATTAGAGATGTAGCAGCAGCTAGCAAACCTGATCCGCAGAAACCCTTTTCTCCATCAATCCTAACAAGGAACACTTATAATCTCCTCAGATTAAATTCAGAGAGACAGCACTTGCTAAGGGTGCCACCTTCTTCCCAGCACAACCTCTGAGAATAAGGCAAAGACTACACAAGGTTAGTGGCTTTATTTATACTAATTGCTCCTGGTTCTTTCCAAAAAAAATGGTGAAAGTAGAAAGAAACCTCTCTTTTTATTCTGGCTGCTTCTAAATTATTTTTGATAAAGCTACACTATTAAAGCAATCCTACTACTGTTGTTCTGATTAATTTAATTATTTAATTAAAAATTAAAACTTAGTCATAGTTAAAATGAAGTTGTACAACTGCAGTATAATACAAAGAAGATATCTTAATAGGTTACCTTGTAATTGAATAATTTGTAAAAGTATGTTCTACTGAGTTTATTCAGTAACTGTGCATAACAGTCTTTCCCAATGTGATATTCTCCAATTATACTGGATTTCAAGTCCAATTATTCCCAACCAAGGAAAGATTAGATTGGGAAAGACTTACGTGTAGAATGGCAGCCATAACTGAGAAAAAAACAATGCAACAACAGTGATTAAAGAGGGGCACTGTGCTTGTGCTATTCTCCTATTTATATGGACAACTATGAACTGAAGTTCCAAATGATAAGCATATAATCCTTACAAACTGCATTTTTAAGATTCTGGATCAGTAATAAGCATTTACTTATTTTGCCAGGATAGTTTTTAAAAAATCACTAGGAATAGCAATCTACGGTAAGTGAAAGGTTAAAATTGTTACCAAAATAATATTATAAATTTATGATGCCTTTGCAATATTTCTTTGAGCCTCCTGGACACAAAACAGCTTCTAAAATGAGGCAGCAAAATCAATGATCTACCTCTAGCTTAAAGTTGTTTTTCTCCCTTTCTATTCAGATTGAAAAATAGACTCCAAATAATTTATTATACTTTAATATGAAATTGTTGTAGCCTAAAAAAAGAGAGCAGTTTATCCCTCTCTTCAGTCTCATTATGTCAACCTCAGCTAAGAGTTTTATGTATTTTAAGATTTTTTTTAAAAAATATGCTTTTATATTGTTATTTTTGAATTGTATTGTTTTTGCTGTATTATAGTATTTTTAATAGTTTGTAAGCCACTCAGAGTCATATGAGATGGGCAGCTGTATAAATTGGAAGAGTAAATAAATAAGAACCAGAACTCCAGGTCTATTGAAGCAAAGGATTGACTTTAATAAGCTTTCACTGAAGCCATCCCCTTCATATCCACTCCAGCAGCCCTCCTGGGACAACCTATGATCATTCACATTTTTTCCAGAATAATTATTTATTCCATTTCATTTTTTCCCCTAAGATAAAAACTATCCCTTAAAATATCTGTTTTCAGCAGAGTGTTCTCTAGGTATATTGGAAAAACAATATCCAACATAATTAGTTAATAATCAGAGATGGATGATCAATGTTTTATTAAATAATTTATTTTTTTAAGGAGAAAGAATCAAGGAATAATTTTGAAATCATTTTTCAACTGACAAGAGGGCAACTCAGAATGAACCCAACTGGTAATAGCACTTTTCTCACTTAAAATGATAATGTTATAATTAATTCTCAATTAATTTGCAGTGCATAAGTATTTCATTTTATGTAAATGTGTAATTATCCTAGTTGATGCATCTTGGTATATTTTCTAAAAAAAAGTTACTGAAAAGTAGTGTTATTTTTTCTGCTATAACATACATCTGCATTTACCTTACTCATTATCACTATATCTCATATTTTTGGCTTGAGGTCATATTTCACATTAATTAAAAACATATTCAAATTTCATAAGGAAGTGAGCAGCTTGTGCTCATATTGTACAATAATTGGTAACGTGGTGCATTTGCAGTCTTTAGGACTATTTTACCTTCACGTTATCAAATTAGTGACATGTTATTCCAATAAGAAATACTGATCTTTTTAGAATATGGAACATGAAACAATTCCATAATTTTTCAAAGCTGCAAATAGTTTCCACTTTTCCTTGTCAAAAAAATAGGTCTTCTTTAAAAGAAAAGGGGAGGGGGACTAAGGGCAAAACTGGACAAGCTAGTCAATAATTCTCACAGTACTTCTAAAGCAGTAGTTATTAATGAATTAATAACATTAACTCAATTAGATCCAGCAGAGGAAAGGACGAGAAGCTTTCTCAGGAGCATTGGGAGTAATAAATTTCTGTAAACATTTATTAATGTGACTTACTTATTTATTTTATAAGACTTACATAGTCACCTATAATGTAACCACAACTCTAGGCAGCACATAAAACTGAAAACAACAGAAACCACTAATCAGAATCAAAATCAATACAAACTTTAAAACACCATATAAAAATATCTGGCTCCTGGGACAACAATCTCCTATATTGTGCATCCATATATACAACCTTGCTGGGTTACTGTCCCCTTCAAGGCCTACTGGAAGGTAAGGAGAATGAAGATTTGCTGAATCTCTTGGAGAAGGGTGTTCTATGGGGCAGGGATAGCTACAATTTGTTTCAAAAGTATTAAAAACTTGCCACAACTGCAAGCCATCATAAAATAACTATTGCCTTAAGACATTGTTTTTATCATAGATCTAGAAATAGTTTTACCTCCCAGTTATCCTCACTTTCTCATTGTAGACTGCCATATATTTCTTTATAAAATGGGGGAAATGTACTGTAAGATCAGAACAATTAACTCTCAATACACTATTATTCTGGTAGCTACAGTGTACTATATTACAAACTACACATTTATCTACAGAAAGTACACTCGTCAGTTTTGTTTTGTTTTGTTTTGAATTGTTCTGTCTTACCCCCTCATTTCCAAATAGTTGATTTTGTTGCTGATTTTGGATTAAGGATTCTCCTAGCTTTGTTCCCTCATTTTTACGGTGTTTCTACCAGAATTTCTAACCAGTTTTAAATATCAGGTTTCCAATTAGGTTGCAAAAATAGCCTTTTGAACAAAGGGGAAAAATGCATTTGCATTACTGCAGGAAGACAAAAACAACTTTCCTTCATTGTTCATAAACTGATTCATGCAGCTTTGCATGGAATTTTTAAGCACTTTTTGAAGTCATATTATACTTTCAGTCACATTGTCTCTTAATTACCGGTAAGTAGCTGTCCATTTCTATGAATTCTCATGTTGCCCTGTACACTCCTCAGAAAAGGTCCACAATTTTACATAGGATGTATGACAGCAAGAATTCAGATTGGGCCTGAGATGGAATTGAGTTTTTCCCACCACTGTACTTGTCTTTTAAGTTTTTTTGAGTTTTTTGGCAATAGAATAATCCCCACTATTTTCCTCTGGGAGTACAGAGGAGAGTAACAGATTGTCCAGGAATTTTTAAATGTTCAAATGATGATCACTTAATGTGTTAACAGTTAATGAACACTTTGATTGGTTATCAGAACTAGCTAAACTGGGTGAACAGTTTCCCAATATCCTGGATTCAGAAGCTCAGGACTTTTCGTATGGATGTAAAATCTTTGATGATTCAATGGCAGCAGGGCAATGTCCTTATTGCCACCTAATGCAAATCTGGATTTTTGTAGCCCATCTGCCTTAGCCATGAAAATTGACAGGATAAATTTAGGCTAGTCACTCTCTCTCAGCCCACATGTCAGCCAGTCCATTTTTGTTGCAACTAATGGATCAACACTCAGTTGATCCAATAAAGAAAAAAGACCCTGCACTTACAGAAAAGTGCTAGAAAGAAAAAAAAAGCCTGGTAACTCTACACAAGGTTCTTTGAATCAGCTGCTTCTTTTGCAGAGCAGTCCACTCTTATCGGGTGAAGACTATCAATTCGGAGAAATTCAACTTTTTTTCAAGAAAGACCAGGCTGCCCATTTTCAGACCAAACTGCTGGCTTAAAGTCTGCAAGAAATATTATGCCAGAGGTATTTTATAGGTGTTCATGTACTTACCTTCAGTTGCATCTCTCAAAAACGTTATCACTCATTTTCTATTCTCCATTGTTCTTCTATTACCGCTGTTCAGGCTTTTCACTAGCATCACTCTTTGATGCTAGCAGATCCTCTTTATTTCCCTCCACTGAACTCCAAGACACAACGTTGCCTGTTTGGTCAGATAGCCTCAATCAACCATCCTGTTGGAGATTTTCTAATGGGGATTCTGGGAAAGCTCTATCCTCTCTTTGCTGCCACTGACTGAACAAAACTATTGGTTAGCTTTGCAATATCTTTTTGCAAAATGCAGTTCCAATCTGTAAACTTATCTTTTGAATACTATTCATATTCCATTGGCTCACTCATCAGCTTACAACCTTTTTGCATGGAAGCACTGCATGTAATACACTCCTCACATCTAGATATTAAGGAAGAGCTTATAACAATTACATACTGGATCACTTATTATTATTTAGTTCACCCATACCCATCCTCATGTTAAGTTGTCCTAAAAACAATCAGCATATCTCCAGGTACATGTGCATTTGTGTGAGCGCATGAATATGTATATGTATGGGTTTATGTGAGTGTATGAATATGTATATATATATGAATGCATGTATATAAACAATGACTCAAGTTGAGCTAATCTCCTACTGGCTACATGGACACGTCCATAAAAATTTTCTTGGCAGATGCACAAAAGCAATAACTATCACTGAATATTTGTGATCACAGGGATTTAAAGAAATCAAATTGCTACACAAACATAATTAAGCATTGTATGGTGATTCATTACTATCTGAGCTTTGTGCAACTTCATCTTTCTATATTCAGCTACAGTATTTGCATGAAAACACAGTAAGATGACAGGAATTCTTGAAAACGTAAAGTATACTGATTTTTTTAAATCCAGAATTTGGATTATTTATTTGGGTATCGTTTGTGGATCCCTGTACAAAACCTGAAGGATGTTTGATACTAGTGAGGTCTTATTCAGTCCCTGGAAAGGAAATTGATCATGTACAATGCTTTGATTTTGATTTAATGTACAGGATATCTGTTTGTTTTTTTTAAAAAAGCAATCACTTTCTATCCATCTTGGAAGAGTGGGGTTGCTGTCCTGGGCTTTTTCTCCACCCCCTCCCCATCTCCCAGCAGCTCTCTTAACATAGCAACTAACAGAAAGTCAGAAATTATGCAATACTAACCCTACTTCCCCAGGCATCAAGAACAGCTGTAAAATTGGATTGCGCTTTTAAGCATGATTTTATGCAGTAAGTATTTTGTTCTAATTAAATTGCCTCTTAAATGTGGAAAAGATTAGGTCAGGGTGGGCTAACCTGACCTGGTATAAACACCAAATGAAAATTTCAATTTAGTTACATCACTAAATTACCCTTTAAATATAGTGTACACTATCATTGTACATCAGGGTTCCAAGTCTTCTAAAATTAGTCATTGGTCAATCTATTTGGAATCAATGGAACAGATTAAGTAATTAAATACTAATGTGGGGAGTATACTTTCATTAACTTGAGTGAGGGTTACCTCCAAAGAATGAACAGCCTGATTCATATATTTTACATAAACGTACATGGAGAAAAGGCAATAATCTGTCCTTTGTTTCTGTTTCATAGGCTTCTGAGATATGACTTTGATACTCTGAACACACTTTGATAATCTGATTACAAGATTTTCCTGAACAAAGCTTCTTCTCTTAATTCTGTCGTGACCATGGCCGTTCTTAAAGTAAAATTCACCAAAACCAAGCGAGACAAACTGGCTCAAATCTTATGGATTCTCAACTGGTTTTCTGTGATATCTGGCGCAGTTGTGTTCAGTCTTGGACTCTTCCTAAAGATCGAAATAAGGAAACGCAAGGAAGTGATAGCGAAATGGGATATCAACTCTGTTCCAAATACTTTAATTTCTATTGGAGCCATAGTTTGCATGATCAACTTTTTTGGAGGTAAAATATGTTATGACTGCACGGATGCCAATAAATTTAACCGCTGGAAGCTGATCATGCTCCCTTATATTGTATGCACTCTCTGTTTTACCTTTTGCATCTTTGTGGGTGCTATTATGTGCTATACTATGAGAAACGAATTAGAAGAATCTCTATATCTGGGATTGGGAAATGCTATTAAATTCTACAAAGATACAGACATTCCTGGAAGATGCTTTTTGAAGAGAACTATAGATACTTTGCAGATCAGATTCCAGTGCTGTGGAAACAATGGTTTTAGAGATTGGTTTGAAATTCAGTGGGTATCACCTCGTTATCTGGATATGACTTCAGAGGATGTTCTAGAGTAAGTATTAATATCCTCTCATGAAATAAGCTTGAACCTAGGTTTCAGCATGATCAAGGAGACCAACTAGATCAGTGGTCCACAACCTTTGTGGCTTGGCGACTCAGCTGGGTTGTGGAGGGGAAGCAGGCTGTGCAAATGGTGGGCTAACACACACGCAGCTCCACTCTTGCAAGTGGTGGATCATTGTGCATGCACATGCACACCAGCATGCCACTCATGTGATTGGAGCTCCGTACATGCATGTGCGTTAGCCCACCGCTCGCACGGCCTGGTTCCAAATAGGCCACAACGTGTAGTTGGTCACAGCCTGGGGTTGAACTAGATGATGGGGAGCCTTGAAAGGTATGTGTTTTGCTTGAGGAAAGCTATGGAGAGAAAATATAGTATAGTACTGTCAAATAACTAAAGGATGCCATCTCAAATATAGAGCAGATTTCTCATTTGTTCAAGGGGGCAAGACTAGCTCAGTGGATGAAAATGGCAAGAAACCGATTTGGCTTTAACATTAGAAGGAACATCTGAGAGGCCATATTTCTGAAACATGGCAAACTGTTCAATAATAAACTTTAGTCCTTTCCATATCTCTACCTGAAGTATTGAGTGATCTGAAGATATATCCTGCATTGAAAATTCAAAATTGAGCAAAATATTGGATTGCATTATGGATGCAGAACATTCTCACGTCAAGGGCCACTCTTGATTTTGGTACAGCAAGCTAGACTCCAAAGACAGATAGAACCAGGATGTATTGGATAGGGCCAGGACAATACTAAATTTAATTTAAAGTCAGTAAATATATTTTGTATGATTACTTACCATGTATTTAATAGTTTACTCTTTCTATCATATTAAAAATGACAATTCAGTAATTTAGGAACAGCCCCGATTACCTTCACGTCTTTTGGCAGACATATACATTTGGGTAGCCTAAATCTGGGCACAGAATTCTCTTCACAAAATTAGATAATCTCTAAAATGTCTTCCAAATCAGAATAAAAATGGAATGATAAAAGCTGTCTTTTCTAAATATCACTATATTTAATAATTTAGCAATTAATTTTAGCATGAAAATATTTTTTCCTTTCAAAGTTCAATAACAAAGTAAAATATATAACTGTAAGCAGCCTATCCTGCAAAAAGTTGATAATTAGCTATTTTGGAGGGTTCCAATGGGAGAGGTCAAGTTTTGGGTGAGATTTTTAAAAATATTTTGTTTTTAAAAAGGAACATTCAACTTAGCTTAGGAATTGCACTGCAGTTGTAATCTACTGTGGTTTTTGAGTGTTTCCCGATTGAAAATGGCAGGAAACCAGTTTTCGGCAATTGTACTCCTACATACATTCAGTTTTGTGATACTAAGACTCTAATTAGGAACATATTCCTAAGGGGAAGAGTGAGCCTTTGTCCTAACAGAACATAGGTATCACCTGACAGCAGTCCCTTGTGATCTGGTAGGAATTAGATTGTGGGCAATCCACCTGATTTCAGATCTATCTCTCTTATCAATCACTTCTTTCTTCCTGAATGTTACTTGCATTTGCTTCCTCTGCCACATCAGAAGAAAATAATTTCCCGCTTTGCTAACCATCACCTTGGGCAAAATTATAACCATATGGTACATACTTGAGTTCAAACCCACCATCAAAAGATGACATCTCTACAAAATAGAGCATACCGTTATCCATTTCTGCAGGGAAGGTTGGTTTGGATTACTTAAGTGAACTCATACAAAATCTAAGTGGTTAATTCAGAGAACACTAGATACTAGAACTTTTCCTTCCAACAAAATGCAGTGAATCAATAACTTTTAATCCTCGTTTGAATTATTAGCCTTTCTTACACAACTCTCTTCCCCATCCCCATCTTATTCCAGCCGCCTAAAAAGTAATATTGATGGGAAATTCTTGGTGGATGGAGTTCCCTTCAGTTGTTGCAATCCTAACTCGCCCCGGCCCTGTATCCAGTACCAACTCACAAACAACACTGCTCACTACCGTTATGATTTTATGACAGAAGAACTTAATATCTGGATGAAAGGATGCAGGGAAGCCCTTCTGGATTATTACACTGACATCATGAGGTCCATTGGCATCACTACGTTTGTCGTTTGGGTGTTTGAGGTAAAACCACATTTACTGAAGTGTTCCTTTCATAAAGGTACAAAAGATGGAACAGCTTACTATGGAATGAATGATTGGTGAAGAAGAGCTATACTACTAAAAATATTGCTGAATGCATGCAATCTTCTTAACGAGTAATTTGCAATTAAAAGAAAAAGCAGGACCTCTTCTCCCCTCCCCCATCCTACTAAAGATATTATTTGAATCCTGATTTCCATACAAATATGTATGTTTATGATAAAGAGACTCTGGTCAAGCTCTAAATTAAATTCTTTGAAAAGCAAACAGGCATCTGGCAAGAAAGTTTTCATATCAGGTCTGTTCCAGGCATAAGAAATGGTATGAAAGTTTTTGATTATGTGCTATGAAATCCAAATAAAAGTTCTTATTCATTGGAACCTATTGATTTGAGCAAGTGAAAAAATTTTTTTGATGTAAATATTCTATTTATAGTAGCTTCTGATGGATATTTGGAACTCTTCTCTGAACTGCTAATCTAAAAAAATTAAAAAACAGAATAAAATAGAATTAGGAGCGTTACCTTTCTGCCTTTTTATAGTTACAATCATCAATTATTTCATAGAGATTACATGGAAAATTAAGCAGATTAATGGGCATTTTAAAAAATTACATTTTAACAGCAACTATAGTCCACTATCTTCTTTAATGGTAGGCTGTGATTAATAAAGCTTTTTAGGCCTGATACTACCAAAAGTAAGTGATTCCAACAGAAGAGAGTATATGTATCTCAAGGTTAAATTGTGAAGCCTTGGTTCTCTTAAAAGCTTAACATAGATTTCCTTTTCACCCTTTTCTCAGAGGGTTAAGGTGAGGTAGAGAATTAAGGTGAGGTAATTTTGAGTTTCTTTCTCACTCACTCCTCCCTTCCAGGGCTAAGGCTAATGTTCATGTAAAGATTGACTTCTTCAAAATTATATTCATACCAGGGGTGGGTTCTACTTACCTTTACTACCGGTTCTGATGATGCACGTGCTTTGCGCGTGATCGGCGTGCGCAGAGCGTGCGTTCGGCATGCTTGCGTGTGCCGAACAGGTGCTCCACACATGCGCAGCTTTTTTGGGGGGGGAAAGCCTCAAAAAAGCCTCAAAAGTGTTCTGCGCATGTGTGGAGCGCACAGAACAGTAAGTACGGGTGCACGGGTGGGCCCAGCTCCTGGTCACGGAGAACCAATTCGGTGACGTCACAGTGTCACCGCTACTGGATTGCACGAACCGGCCCAAACTGGGAGCAACCCACCACTGGTTCATACACTCTACAAGCTCATTCCTGGCAAGCACCGCTGCTAATGAGATTTAAAGGGTGCACCATGAATGTCCTAACTGGTCTCTAGTGCATATATTCATTAAATATTCTTTAGTGTCACTGGGAGGCTGTAGCCAAGTGTTGCGAATGAAAGCATTTCTCAGAGATTAAACAACAACCACCCATTGGTGAAATGGTTTTGTGTGAAGGAAGAAGAAGAATGCCAAGCAGAATGAATCAGGAGGAAAGAATGGTATGTTACACCTTTCGATATCATTCAGGTTGGTGAAAAATGGATTCAGAAGGGTTAACCTGAATCCTTCTGGTTAGCAGACAGGACTTAAGACACTTCATGTTCAATCTTTAGGTTTGCCTTCTTGAAACAGCAAGGGTTTTTTCATCTTAGCTTCATGCAGTTTTTAAAAGTCAAACCTTTAAAAATCAAGAGTGTCCCACTTTAAGTGCCAGCTAAAGCCTTTCACATCAAATAAATTAACTGGTCTGAAATCAAAGGGAAAAATTTAATAATTCAAGCATATGGTGGTCATCACCACCAAACTCTTAAATTCTGTGTTGTGGTGCACTATAATTAGTGGAATAGCAATGCTCTAATTTTCCGTTCATTTGAATTATTTTTTTTCAGCTACTGGTCCTCATTGGAGTTCGTTATCTTCAAACATCAATGAGGAACCTTCTTCTACAGGTGGATCCACTCTGTGACTCTGAAGGCTGGTTATTTGAAAACAGTTTTGTGGAAACTGCCATGTGGAACATCAACAAAATTAAACATCTTGGCAAAGTATCGAGTGTTTTGGATAATTCTAATATGGATGTTTGCAGTGCAAACCACAATTCAGAAAATACTACCCCCAAATATATCCCTGCAGCTTAATTGAATGTAATACTAAAGACCTGGCAACTGCATCACAATGTATAAGAACATGGCTGCCAACTTATCAAAGCAGAAAGAGGTAGTCAGTTTGTGTGATGTGCTATGCCCTGGCTGTGCCATACAATATATTAGTTTGCTTGCTTGCTCCTCCCCACCTTAGCAACTCATTTTGACACTCAATTCTTAAAGAGAAGGTATTGGACCAATAACAGAATAAGAAGAGCAGCGTTTGGCACTTTTTTTTTTTTTTTAATCCCATTTATATCCCGCCCTTCTCCGGAGACTCAGGGCGGCTTACAATTAAGCACAAGCCAATGTGCTTAGCAAATCTCTTCATTCTTTGTATATGCCTGCTTATTAGGGCTTTTGCACCCCAAAGCGGCATTTTTACAAAGTTAGTTCATTGCCCCCAACAATCTGGGTCCTCCCCACTCTTGGGAATAATCTTAACAGTAAGGGGAATGGTGACTGTTGGGGGGTGGGGGAGGGGGTTGCTACTCTTGAAAGACCATCATTATTAAAACAGGTCTAACCAAAAACAGTTTTAGCACAGTGTTTGAAATAACGTCTATACACATGGTAACTCTTCTTATGTAAATTTTAAGTATCAGTGAATATCTGCGATATCAAGTATAAAGAATAACATAGCAGATGAATCACTGTTGGTTATTTTATACCAGTATCACTTGCACTACTTTGAGCATCTAATCCAGTGGTGGGAAGAAGGAAATCTGTAACTGATTACCAATTTCTCCTTGGCCATCTGTTGCCTACAAGTTGTGGGAAATTTGTAAATATGGCTGATTCATTTGAGCATTTTGTTTAAGAATATATTCAGAATCAAATCACTATATTTAGTAAGAAATTTACCTAAGTATACTTTGTAAAATTAAAGTATTTATCCTTAAAACGTTAGTTATGTTCCCTGCCTTGAGTTATACAGTATATGGGATAAAAGTCGGGATAAAAATATTAAAACAAAAACAAACCCTGGTGGTAATTAAAAAGGCATGTAGTTCAGCCCTATTCTTAACTTTCCACTAAAGGGGTCATCAGGCCAAGAAATTTATTTTTTAGAGATCAGAAAGACAAATCTGTTTCAACAAAAAGAGATTCAAGTTGCAATTCTTGCTCCAATTATTAATCAAGTCACTGATGACGTTAGCAAGACAAGTATGAAAGATGCAGCAGCATCTGCTTTGATAACAGAAATAATTTAATGAAGATTTCTAATATTTTTCCTATATGTGGGATGCAATTATAAGAATACTACTTTTTTAATCTTGCTATGTCTGGAAATTATCCATTACATTCAAGGGCCATATTATTGAAAAATGAAAAAAAATAATAATTGTAATTTAAAATCCCTGAACCAAGAGGAAAACTTGGCCATTGAAAACCTAGCTTTCAGCACATGCAAAATCCAGCATCTGATTTACATGTGTTGATTTGCCTCACTTAGTGCTTTTTTCCAATATTTCACAGCCCCATGTGTGAACTGCACTGAAAATACTGTCATTTGAACCACGTCTCTGCTGTGTGTCAGGCCCTTGGGAAATAAGCCTGAATGAGCATGAGAAATGAGTATGAATTTACTGGAGAAATTTCTAAAATCTGGGCTGCTTTTTGTAACACAGGATTCTTATAGTCATGGTTAATGGGTCACGGCAAGCTGTGAGGCAGAGAAGATATGTCAAAACTGAGGCCTTGATGTGTTCTCTGCCTTTTTTTTTTTTTGCCTTTCTTTGAAGAGCAGTTTCTCTTCCATCCTGTAAGTTCCTACAGAACAGGCATACTTCATGTCCCATCCAAAATTTGTATGCCAGAGTCCATATTGAGTTAGGTGGCCTTATAGAGATATTCCTTTCTCTTTTTCTATTCCTTAAGTTCCTATGAACTAATTTAATGTTTTTATTACTTAGATTAACATTAGCCAGAAAGTCGACAGTAGGCATCTTTTTATCTGGCAGTGAGAAAAATTTGAGTTTGTATTACAGGCACAAACAGAAAAAAACTCTCCTTTATTTTTTTTATTGTATTTTTAAAAGAAGAAAGTAGGTAATGTTTAAATTTACATTACAATATAACATTTGGTACATATATTAAGGATTCCTTTTAGCATGGATTTTGTTTTATGAATTATTTTATGAATAACCTTACTATTTTACAAATATAATTATTTGGAGTATTGTTATGCTTGTTGTATACAGTATAAAATGTTATTAGACTATGTGTGGTAGATAGAAGATTATGACAGTACCTTCTGAATAATGTATTCGTTATTTTTGTTCAATTATAATGTATAATATAGATTTTTAATTCCTCTTAAGAACTAATTTAGTCTGAAATTTGTTGGGCAATACAAATAAAGATCACTTGCAATAAGAAATGATTTTTTTTCATTCCTGTTTTCCTGCAGTGCAGTTCCTTCCCATTTTGGGATAGGCCAAGAGCAAAGCATTTAATTTTTGATATATTTTAAAGCTAACTGGAACCTCTCAGAATTAACAAATTAACCTGCACTAACACATTCTCATTCTGAAAGGATTCATAATAAATCTTAACTTCCTTTCCAGCATACCTTGCTGTTATACTTTGTGTAGTGCTTCACCCTCAGGTTGTTATAATGCTGCACCCAAAGATAAGTCATAGGCAAAGCCAGTTACAGATTACACTTATTTTGAGGCCTGCTATACTAAAAAAGGAAACAGAAGCAAGTAATGTGGTAAAAGGAGATTAAATCCCTTTGTTCTTATATCCACAGATGCACTGAAACTATGTGTTTAGAACTGTTGCTGCAAAAGAATGAAAATACTGTTGACTGTTTTTAATTTGGATAAGTGGAAAAGGTCAGTTTACTGATGATCCAGACAGTTCTGCTTCTGATCATTCAGCATTCATATTTGGGAAGTTGTATGCATGCATTGTTTTTTCTAACCAAATTCAAGCCCACAAGTTTCAGTAAGCAGATGTGGGTTAGTCATTTTTCCTTAAACTAAGATTCTTCATATCCTCTGTGTAATGTTTTACAAGTGAGGTGTTGACAATTTAGTCTCAAAGAGCTTGAAACTCAGAGCAGGTGCCAATTAAATCCCAAAAAGACGTGATTAGTTTCCTGGCTTCGAGCAATCTCTTCTATGATGCAATGTTGTCGCCACAACAAGTGGAGTTTCCGGTATCGTTCTTGAGACAGGTGCAGAGGATTGCCTCTTCTTCAAAGAGAAATAAAAATACAATTATTGGGGTTTAAAAAAATATTTAGCAGCATTTTATTTGATCTACTCAGATACATCTCCCAGCATGAAAGGATTATACATTTGGAAGGGGTTATTCAGGCCAATTAATTCAACCAGTTAAAAATCTCCAACAGATACTTCTTATCAGTCCACCTTGGCCCATGGGAACCCACCCAACTTGCTGGGGAATTGGTTCCACTGCTGAAGGGTTCCTACTACTGGGTAGTTTTAGTTAATTCACAGAAAAATATTTAGGGGCAATAGCATCAGGCACAAATCTAACTTCAAATTTTCACTAGCAAATAAGTCTCTACTGCGCAGGAAATTAAGTGACATGTTACCGGCACTTTTATGACACAGTAGGAATTAACCTACATAAAAGTATGAGGAAAAACTAGCATCCACTGAAGATACAGCTTCTTACAAAATAAAAAGAAAACAGTAACTTACATCAGATTTGGATCTGTTTCTCCATATTCATCTAGATAAGGCGCAGGACAGAAAGAACCTCTGTTTTTGCCACCAATCAGCAGAACCCTGCAGTCTCTGATTCTTAAGGAGAAAATAGGAATTTTTTTTTTTAAAAAAATCTGAAATCTACTAACAGAAATTTGCTGGCAAACTTAGTACAAAATGTTAAGAATGTGCAAACAAAGAAGATCATATCTAAAGAAAGTCTGTGGAGAAAGTTTCCAACTTATTTTTCTGTGCTAGCTAGCATACCTATCTGTTCCACTATTCCCAAGGATTACAGTTTTGTTAAGTGGGGAGAGTTATGAAATGGGCAATCCCCCCCAAGATAAACATTGATATCTTCTCTTGACTACTGTAAGGCAGTGTTTCTCAACCTTAGCAACTTTAAAATGTCTAAACTTAAATTCCCAGAATTGATATCTTAAAGTTGGTAAGGTTGAGAAATATTGTTCTAAGATTCCTTTTTACTGAAGACACAATTCCAATTTCAGGAATCATTCCAGTCTTTGTTAACTGTCCTATATCCAAACTGGCTGCTTATCCTCCATGAATAAAAGAAGGCAGAACAATTATTTTTACCCACTTCTTTCCTTGAGCTGGCATCTAAATTATAGATACTATTTTCCAATATATCTGGCATGCACAAGATTGGGAATCCATCACCATGCCCCAATTAGTTTAGAAATTTTCCAGCTGTCACTTACTTGAGAAAAATGCAAACTCCAGCACCACAGGAAACTGCATGTGAATTGCAAGCCCCCAACTCTTCTCCATTTACTAGCACCTGGCAGCAGCTGTTTTGAGAACACAACATAGCCCCACAAAACAAACATAGGACAGGATGTTTGGTTTCATCATCAGAAGATCGAGGGCACCTGGAAAGGTAAAGTTAATTAGACAATGAGATTTGGAACCAAGGTGGCTATTTTGAAAAGTGCTTTTATATAGTGCTAAATCATCAACAAACACCATTTCATCACTAATATTCATACAATAAGACAATTAGAAAGTAAATAACAATTAGAAATTTTTGGGGGGCATTGTTATATTTCACTGCAAATAGAAATCAGCTATAATGGAGAGTGAAACTAGCTAGTTGCAAAGTGTTTTATATTAATACAGGCTTATATTTAAGAGACTTGGGACAGTTTCAGAAATATGAAATCACTGTTTGCTTTAATATTCAAATATTAGAGTGTACACAAAGAAATCTGGAACTGGCAAATTAGGATCTGAAAATTCAATCTGAAACTGGATTGAAAATTTATCCGTATCATATGTTGATTTGTTTCCTATTATTGTTCTGACCCAGCCTTAGTAGAAGCAAGAAACAGACTGGTCACAAGCAACCCCTCTTTATTTACCTCTTGTGAATTAATTGCATTCACTCACTGAAAAGTCCAGGCAAGAGTCTGGCAAGGAGTTAACGGCAGCAACAGACCTTATTAGTTCCTTGTGATAATTGCAAAACCGTGAGCTCCCAGCCAAAAGGCTGCAAATTAAGTTCTGGCAAGCAGTCTTTGATGCACGAAACACAATGAGCAAAACCTCCAGAAATACGAACTGTTGTCTCCTACAACAACCACTCCCCTTTCCTTCTATTTATTCCACAGCCAGGGAAGGGCCATTCAGCATCCATGTGTGCTTTGCTTCCCGAGTCGACTCCTTGTCTCCTGTTGTTCACCACTCCTAACTGCTCTGCATATACATGCATCTGGAACAGGCCCCAGCTGTTCTTCCTCCTTACTCATCTCAGCCTCCAAAGGCAGCTGCCTCTCTAGTGGCTGGGAAATGTCAGACAGCCCTGGCTCTATTTATGTGTCTGATGCAGAGCATCCATCAGAGCCTTCCCCAGACTCCAGAACTGACCCACGTTCCTTCCCAACTTCCTCATCCCCAAGTCTGTCGCCAACTCTGTAACTCCCATGTAACTCCCTCTACATGGGGCTGCCCTTGAGGTGTACCCGGAGGCTACAGTTGGTACAGAATGCGGCCGCGCGGGTGGTTACGGGGGCCTCCCGTTACTCCCGTGTGACACCTCTCCTGCGCGAGCTGCACTG
>JANHFM010006782.1:200070-210070 GCA_032468115.1 Grayia smithii
TGACTCTGTAAACTGCTTAGAGAGGGCTGTAAAGCACTGTGAAGCAGTATATAAGTCTAAGTGCTATTGCTATTAAATCATATAAATGCAAACTAATAATAAAATTAGAGTACAGCTACACTGGAGTATACTATTAGCCACTATACTAATTATCATTTGAGTGTAATAAAAAGTACAAACTATATACTATACCTGCATACAAGTAAGAATCTTCAGGAAAGATTTGAACCCTTCCAAAAACTGTTTTCGCAATTTATCTGTCCACACAGTAGGTTTACTGATTAAAATATACCTATTGTAAGAAATAAACATATTTTTAAAATGTAGCATAGTTTCATAGCATGAAACTTGAAGAGCTGACTGATACTAATTTTGTTTATGAGATGACTATTATCTTGGGAGATCTGAAACGTGGCATAAGATAGAAAGGACTTTCTTTAAAGGGAGAAATTACTTCCTTTACAGTATACAGGAAGGGACTATGGTTTTATGGTGACAGTGACAGCAAGACAAATATTCTTCTTCACTGACTACAGAGATTCTCAGTCATCCAGGTCATAGTTGTCCCAAAGGTGCTTCTTTTTTTTTTTCAAGAGGCAACTGGACTTTCTGGTTTTCCTTTGAAGATGTTTCGCTTCTCATCCAAGAAACTTCTTCAGCGCTGAAGAAGCTTCTTGCAGCAAGATGGACATTTCAATTCCCATCATGGATGAATGGCTACAAAAGTTGACGAAGTTAGCAGAGATGGCTAAATTGACCATTTTGATCACAGAAAAGAATATAAATACTTTTGTTTCTATTTGGAAATGCCTCTGGACTTTGTGTTTGAGGTGGAAAAAAATGAAACTTTGATCTTGGGTTTTACTGATTAGATTAGATTGTTGTTATAGAAATGGCTAGTTTATACTATTATGGAAAAATAAAAAGTTGAGGTTCAATGTTAATACCTTATTCTACAGCAACAGAGGGAATCAAAAGTCAACACCTTTTTTCCCCCCTTTCTCCCCTCTCTTCCACACTTCCCCTTCCCCTCTCCTCTGTTTCCTACTATTTGCTGTTGCACTTTTGTATTTTATATTATAAACTACCCTATTTTCCCCAAAGTAAGACATCCCCTGATAATAAGCCCAATTGGGCTTTTGAGTGCATGGCAATAAAGCCAAGCACTTATTTCAGGGTTCAAAGAAATATAAGACAGGGTCTTATTTTCGGGAAAACATGGTAATAAAAATAACAGTTCAGAGCTAGAGAAGCTTCTTGGATGAGAAGCAAAATGTCTTCAAAGAAAAACCAGAAAGTCCAGGAAAAAAGCACCTTTAGGATTCTTCTCCACTCCCACTGCTTCAATACACTGCCAGAATAATTTAATGTATTTATTATTTTATTGAACGTGGTTCTAAATCTTAGAAAGTGCCGGATTCAAGATACTATTCAGTTTAAGCATAGTACACATTGTTAAGATTTGCATTACTGCTGTTAACATTATAGCTGTTCATTTGCAATTTGAATTATAACATTTATCCAGCTGATCCTGCAAACAATGCAGGTATTCCAAGTGCTAGTTTCTGTACATCTAATTTATTCATCTATATGTGAAGTCAAGTGTAGAGCAGACAAGAATCCAGAAAGGTATTTGCAAGATGAAATACTTTTATGCTTTAATAGGAAAACTTACTTAAGATCATATATAACTGCATATACTCGGCCCAATTTCTCTTGGCTGTAACCCTGGAAATTGAATTTGCCATTTTTATCCAAATATTTTGGTAGTTCTTCTAGAAGTGTTTCTGTTATGACTGTGATGACATTTTGCTCTTCAATGAGATGGCGGGCCTGAAAAGGAAAATGTATTAAAAATCTAAAATACATAAGACTGTATCTTTATTCACATCCTATTCGCCTAAGAACAAAATAGAAAAAAGGAAGATAGCATAATGACCTGTCTCTATTCATCCTGATCATGCCTTTTGAATACAGGTAGCCCTCAATCTACGACCACAAGTTGAGTCCAAAATTTCTTTTGTTAAGTGAGATATTTGTTAAGTGAGTTTTGCCCCATTTTATGACCTTTCTTGCCAGTTGTTAAGTGAAGCACATCGAGAGGTTCATAACCTGGTTGTTAAGTGAATCTAGCTTCCCCATTGACTTTGCTTGTCAGAAGGTCAGAAACGGTGACTGCATGACTTTGGGACACAGCAAAGATCATAAGTATGAACCAGTTTGCCAAGCATCTGAATTTTGATCACATGATCATGGGGATGCTGCCAAGGTCGTAACTGTGAAAAATAGTCTGAAATACACTGAGAGCATATGCACCAAAGACAAATTCCTTGTGTGTCCAATCACACTTGGCCAATAAAGAATTCTATCCTATCCTATCCTATCCTATCCTATCCTATCCTATCCTATCCTATCCTATCCTATTCTAGTCGTAAGTCACATCTGTCAGTGCCATGGTAACTTTGAACAGTCACCAAATGAACTATTGTAACTCAAGGACTATCTGTAGAATGGTAAACCTTAGCTGCATTCCTATCAGTCATTTTTTTTTACTATAGGTAAAGGTAAAGGTTCCCCTCGTACATATATGCTAGTCGTTCCCAACTCTAGAGGGTGGTGCTCATCTCTGTTTCAAAGCCGAAGAGCCAGCGCTGTCTGAAGACGTCTCCATGGTTATGTGGCCAGCATGACTAAACACCAAAGGCACATGGAACACTGTTACTTTCCCACCAAAGGTGGTGCCTATTTTTCTACTTGCATTTTTACATGCTTTCGAACTGCTAGGTTGGCAGAAGCTGGGATGAGTAACAGGAGCTTACCCTGTTATGTGCTGACCTGCTGACCTTTTGATTGACAAGCTCCGTGTCTTAGCACTGAGCTACCGCATCCCTTTTTTTTTTTACTATACTTAATAAAAAATTATCTTCCATACAAAAGAAAGCCATCTCTCATAAGCCCTGTTTGTGTTATTATGGTGTCTAGAGAGTTCACCATGTGAGGGCTCCTGATATCTCTTTCCTGCCCACAACACTAGAGTAACATCTTTCTTCTGGAAATATTCATTCATTGAGTGTGAATATCAACTGAAGGAAAGCCAATGTGTTCACAACTGTATGTATATTGGCTTCCATGAAAGCTAGGACTCTAAACCTGGTACGTGAATATTTGTAGGAAAATGATACATTCATGGAATGAATGCCCCAGATTTCATAATACATAGAGGGACTATAAAGAAGAGGAAATTTTAGCTAGCTTAAAGCCTGCTATGTGTCTTAGTATATGCTTGGCCCTCTTTATATCCTTGTCCTAGAAAAAATATGCCATTTATGACCACAGAAAGGAAAAATACTTCTGCTAAAGTTTAGGGGAATAATAGTATACATACCAATGTTGGTACAGTGAATATCTGAACTGAAAGTGCTGTCACAGAAAACTGCCTTTCATGGTCATCACTGATGTATTCTCTCTGCAAAGCTTTGTAATGCTGTGAATACACAAATACAAAGGAAGTACTGTTTATTGACTACATTATGATATGTAAGCAATCTGAAGACTAGAAATTTGACAAATAAAATATCTACTTCCTCTCATGAAGATTTACTTCACCAAAGCATCAAATTATGGTTAATAGCATTTGGGGAAATGGGATAAATCTGGAGAGCACAATGAATGAGAATCTAGGATGAAAGTTAATTTTGATTAAATTTTATTTAAATTTATTTTTAAAGTTCCATTTAATTAATAGGATTAATATACTTCAACCCACATAGTTAGTCATTTTCTCGTGCTTTCATTTTAAAAATTAAGATAAAGCAGCAGATAGTTTAAAATAAAGCAGCAGTTTTGTAATCTGCACTATGGCATGTAAGACCACTCATGCTTCTTGAAGTTCTGGTTGTGCACTGCTGCATTATAACTTGTTACAGAATACAACAACGATTAAAGTATTTATTTTTATATTACAGCTCTTTTTACCGATGAGCTAACAATTTAAATATGAAGAAAAAATTTATTACTTCAAGGTGAAAGATAATACATTAGATAAATTACCTTAACAAATTCCATAGCAAAATGTTTTTTATACTCCAGTTCCATAAAAAAAGTACTGAAGATTAGTTCATGTAAGATCTTTCTTGCTCCTGGAAAAATGCATAATATTTTTTTCACTCAAAAACATTTCATTACAAATTAATAGATAGTAAGTGCAATGCGTATATAAAAATGGAAAACCTATTTAAGAGAAAATGCTAAACTGCTATTAAAGCATAAATCATCTCAGTGAGTAACCTCACCTAAAAGGATATCACCCATTTTAGAAACTAAATAAAATATCTACCAAAACGGTTTTAGTAGCATATTCATGAAAGTTTTGTTCTGCTGGCATGTAAACCTATGTAAGTGGAGAAACCAAATCCTTAAAGAATAGATCAAACTACTTTAGAAGGGGCAACCTATCAGGCAAATGTGGTGGAAATACTTTCCCCCCGAAAAAGAAACTGAAAGAATGAGAATGAGTGGAAGCCTCAGAAATATCTGGAGGAGACAAGAAGTAGCAGTAGGACAGCAAAGGAAAAACTAGCAATGCTTAGGTGAGTAGCCTGTAATGAACTTGTGAGTAGAAGAGACCCTGGTCTGAGGAGGCAGTCCTGAGGACCAGCAGGGAAGCTGTTCAAGAAAATTGAGAGAAGATAGACACCACCGAAGTATAACTGCAGATTATGTCAAGAAAAATCTCATGGAGTGAGATCTGATAAAGGCCATGGAGCAGCAAAAGGCTCAATGCCTCAAAATATATCCAATAGACAATGAAACAGCGGGAAAGAAAGAGGAGCAGAAGAAGAACTAATATTTACTCCTGTCTCCATAACAAGGAGCCAGCAACTTTTCCGCTGTGCACACAACTGAAAGAAGAAAGAGCACAATGGAGTATCTAGTAGACAACTTAGCACCACAGCACCACAACAAGACAAGGCTGAAGGTTGCCAAGACTCCAAGCTGTGACCAAGAGTAGGAGAGAGAAGGTAGAATATCATACCAAGAGAACTTAAGAGGCAGTGTCTGGGACAATAGTGGACAGAGAAAGATGTTTAAGGATCAAGAAAAGTGTAGGTGGATATGAAAAAAAATGAATTGGTAAACTAAGGAGGGAGACCAAAATTAGAATGCAGAGTACTTTTAAACACAGGCAAATTAAGTTGTTGCCAGATACAAATGAAATAATAGTATACCATTACAGAAACACAAAGTAAAGATAAACATGAAGTGATGGGAAATTTTTACAGCTAACTGGGGCGTTGAGACCAAAGAATGAAATGGAAACCGGAAGTATAGCAAAAATGCAAAATAAAAACATAAAAGAAATGTGCCAGGAATCTACAAAATTCAAGGCTTCCCAGATAGATGCAAATAAATTAGGAAAATAAGAACAAGTGTCTAGAAACAGAATATAACACATATTCATTAAATGAAAATACACTTCATTATTAATTAGTAAGTGAAATTTATTTTTGGACTGTACACAGTAATAAATATTATTGTTATTTATTATCGCCACATGTTCTGTCTAGCCTTGTCAGTAAACCTAGGACAATCCCTAAAAGGATTCAATTAAAGGAAACAATGTACTTCTCACAAGGAAATACATTTGACACAATGACTAAAACAAGAAGTTTAAGGGTTTTATATAATTTTCTATGACCATAACAGAAGGTTCAGCTATTTTATTTCTTAACAGGGGCCCACCAGATGCTTCTAGAAAATTCTCAGTTGGCAATAGCTCTGTCCCACAATTATTTCTTCAAGATTCAATTTACCTTTATAAAGTTTTGCATCCCACAGCATCAGTATGCTTATCAGACAAGGTTTCCCTGAATCAACTTCTTCTTTTAAACATATTTTACAGAATATCTGACGAAAATCACCTAAAAGAGGAACATGTAATATGAAGGTTTATATTAGTAAAGGATTTAACTGAAATCCTTATGAAAAATATCATGCAAAAAATCTTCACATATAGCAGAAAAATATTTGAAAATGTCCTTGCTCCCTTATTGAGTAATTTTTTGCAATCACTTTCATATTTACTTCTATAATCATTTTGCAACAAGAATCAATGATAGAATGCAATTCCTTGGAAGAAGAAAGGTACAAGAACGGTGGTAGCGCAGTGGTTAGAACGCAGCACTGCCAGCTACTTCTGCTGACTGCCGGCTGACTGCAATTTGGCAGTTCGAATCTCACCAGGCTGAAGGTTGACTCAGTCTTCCATCCTTCCAAGTGGGTAAAATGAGGATCCAGATTGTTGGGGGCAATATGCTGACACTGTAAACCGTTTAGAGAGGGCTGTAAAGCACTGTGAAGTGGTATATAAGTCTAAGTACTATTGTTATTGCTACAAGGGTTCCTGAAGAACTTTACTCAAACAAAATGGATATAGAGCCCCAAAATTTGATCTGATTTTATTTGAGGGTAGATATAAAAGAAAAATATAATTTTGTCCCTTAAAAACCGAGAAAAATTAAAAAATAAAAAGGTAATCCTGCTTCCATCTAGTTTTGGGAGGTGACCCTCAGCAAGCTGTGCAAAATTCAGTGTGGCTCTTAAGCCAGGAGAAGTTTTGCATCACCGTTTTAAGGGATGGTGGTCTAGCAGTAGAAGGAAAATAGTTTTTCACAGAAGAACAGAATCATTTTTACTGGTTTTACAAACAAGGGAAATACTTGCCACAAACAATAAAGCTCTTGTTCAGTATTTTTCAATCTATGCACAACACAAAATAATCTAGAATACTTACTTGAATAGCTCATAAGTTTGTTTAACCAAGAACCAAGACGCAAAGCAAATTTCTGATGAGCCATTACATCTGCATGAAGAACCATCACGTTAAGGGGACCTTGGGAAACATTATTTGAATGTTTCTAGAAAATAAGAATATTTAAAATTTGAATGAGAATACAAGCATGCTATGGATCAAAGATGATTAAACAAAAATGTGGGGTTAAAATCAAGGAAAATAATCTCTATGAATGTATCTTCATAAATGTACAGAATAGTAAACATATTTTAAAATTTCTATTGTTACCTTAATCTCCTCTTTTGCTTCCTGACAAATAACATATGACCCTTTCTTAACAGCCTTTCGACCCTGTATAATTTGTTAAAAAATAAAATAGAGATAGACAGGATAATGTTATTATAGTGTGTGCAAACAAAGGCAAGATCAAAATGAAACGTTGCTTTCAGGCTGATTTAAATGGAAGTGGTACAAATATTCAGTTATTTTGTATTATAATTTAAATTTATAATTTAAATCTGAATGAGCTTTTAGATATATATCAACATCCATAACTGTTAAAACTGAAAAATAACATTAACATCATTACAGAGATAATGCCATCATGTAGTTCTTTTAAAGGAATAAATTCACTGTCGGAAATTAACATATGGCCTGGATGTTCACAGGGTTTTAAAAATATTCTTAGTTCATGATCCATTAATTCTTCTGTTCCTTTTCTGGATTATTCCATTCTAGAATTTGGAAGATTTATCTCTATTAATACCAAACAATCCCCATAATGGTATAGTCTGAAAGAGGTAAGGCATAGTTCAGAAGAGGAATAAGACATTCTAAAGTTGTCATTCCATTCCTGAATCAGTGAATTTTGCTCTACCATATATGCTTACACCTAAACCCATCTGCAAATAATCCAATCCTTGAATCTTTATCCCAAATATCATAAAAAATGCACCACCCACAGGGCACTTTTGAGAAGAAATGCCAGACAAACTCTTTATCTTGTTAACCCTTATGTGAAAATAGATCTTCCAAAGCACTTCCTGGAAGATGGCTGGATTAATATACAGTAAAACAAAGCTAAAAATGCAAAAATCTTTAAGGGCTTGTAAGAATATAAAGATATTTGCTTAGAATTACAAAGCCTTATAACTTAGAATCAAATGAGCTTCTCTGGAAGAGAAATTCTAAAACTGTGACCCATTGCCAAAAAGAATATCTTCCTCTGGTACCATATCTGATGGGTGGGAACAATATAACAAGAACCTCCAGAAAAAAGATTTACCAGTAGATTTGAACTGTAAATATGAAAAACATCTTCAGAAATAAATTATTTAAATATTTCAAAAAGGCCAGATTTAAAATGCTTGCTGGCACAAACAGCAATAGCACTAGCACTTAGACTTATATACCACTTCACAGTGCTTTACAGCACTCTCTAAGCGGTTTATAGAGTCAACAATCTGGATCCTCATTTTACCAACCTCAGAAGGATGGAAGGCTGTGTCAACCTTGAGCCTGGTGAGATTCGAACTGCCAACTTGCAGGCAGCCGGCAGTCAGCAGATGTAGCCTGCAGTACTGCATTCTAACCACTGCGCCACCGTGGCTTTTGTGATTCTAAATGTTAGAATTTCTAGAAAAAAGTCAATCATCACATAGTAATTTCTACTTAAAATATAAATTCATCTTTCGCCTTAATTTAAAATGAGAAGAAAATTTGGTATGGGAAGAAAAAAGTGACCATCCCTGTTCATTCACTACATTTCTAGATTCTAGAATAATTAATCCTGCTAGAACAATAATAATTAAGATGTCCATTGACTTAAAAGAAAACCCATTTTTCTGAAAATTGTAACTCTATAACAAAATTTACCTTAAGAATTCAATCAAATATAATTCTATAATATTAATTATAGGGACAACTCAGAATCAAATAATGGACACTGCATGTATGTTATGCCAATCTGTGAAAGAGAGAACTATGCAGCCAAGCTTTATTAAAAAGCAAACAATCTCAGCATTTATTTTAAAAAAATGACAATGTCCTTCTTCCACTTCTGCCTGTAGCAGGCTGGATATCACAGTAGCATAATAACTGGAATATACACACTTGTTCCAGAAATTACGTATATTACTAACCTCTTTATCTATAGCAGTAGTATATATCTGGGCTTCTCCAAGGTCACACCCAAGAGTTCTTTGTAGACTGTAGATAACATGATCGTAAGAATGATGCTCATCATTGAAAAGGACACAATAGTGTTTGTCTGGCTTCTCTCTACTGTAAAAAAATCCAAAAGATGACTGATGACCCACGATAAAAACTGAAATAACTTCCATATTAAAGTTGGCCACTGGAATAGCACAAATAAGTGTATGGTAAAGATAGTTAAACTAAAAACATTCCCAATTATATTAACGAGTTCTTGATTCATACAGAGAATTCCTTCTTATTTAGCACCCAGATCTATGCAGTGTGGAAAACATCTCTTTCAACAACTTGAAAAGGAAGAATCAAGTTAGCTTTATTATTACTCTCTCTCCTTTCCCCCTCTCTCGACCCAATGTCTGACTGAGTTTATGTCAGGCGCAAGCAACTAGATCCACATCTGAAAGAATGAAGACTATTTTATCACATTCTACCTATGATACAGGATTCTCTCCAGACTGCTCGCCTTCCCTTAGGAACAAACAGATAAGGTTCCATGGAACTTAGGGAAGGTTAAGCCTAAGTCTATTGTGGCTGCACAAAAACTCAAGGCTAGTTCCATGCTTGATCCCTTCCTCTCGCCTGGCTGAGTGTTTTCCAACAGTTTATGAAATGTAATAAGCAAGTATAGAAAAATCAGAGAATACTGACTTCTGGGAGAAGCATGGGAAACTGAAGACATATTCAGGAAAGCAGAACTGATGACTGCAGTAAAGACCATGGAACCGGATATGGATAAGGAGATGATGGGAGATCATTCACACATGCTCTGAGTGGCTGCTCTTCATGAAGACACTATTTTATGTGGTCTTGAGCAGCAGGAGACAAAGGAATCAGCCTTCCTGCATGCAACTTTGGTATAGCCTTTGAAAGGACACCATTTATAAACCTTAGTTTTGGAAATTGCCAAACCCTAATCATATTAAAGCTATTAGAGACCTTTAGAACAATAAAGACACATTGGGTTAGTTTATCTTCAATTTCAACTCTGAACAA
>JANHFM010006782.1:227471-240756 GCA_032468115.1 Grayia smithii
GCTGAGTCCACCTTGAGCTGGTGAGATTCGATCTGCTGAACTGCAGCTAGCAGTCAGCTGAAGTAGCCTGCAGGTTCAAGGTTGACTCAGCCTTCCATCCTTCTGAGTGGGTAGAATGAGGACCCAGATTGTTGGAGGCAGTATGCTGACTCTGTAAACTGCTTAAAGAGGCCTGTAAAGCACTGTGAAACAGTGTACAAGTAAGTGCTATTGCTAAGGGCTATTAACAATACTATACTAATCTGGGTCTCCAATTACAGGTAACCAAGGTTTTATCTTACTGACTCTATGTTGCTCTTTTCTTCTTTCTGCTACTATTTGATAGCTGCATTTTTTTCCTTAACCTTCTGAAGGAAGCGAGAAAATTCAAGTTTCACTGGTGTTATTGCAGGAAGCTGTAATTTCTTGATATAAATTCTTGGACATGGTGCCAAATGCCCCGATGACAATGGATATCACTGTCACATTTCATCCATTATCACGTAGTTTTGATGGCCAGATTACGATATTTCGTGATTTTTTCTAGTTCTTTTTCTTTGACTCTGGCATCTCCTGGTACAGCGATATCAATAAATTGTACACTTTGGCTTTTGATGACTGCGATAGCTGGCGTCTTGTGTTCTAAATGATGATCTGTCTGCATTCAAAAGTCCCACTTATTTTCGGGGGAGGGTTAATTTTTGGGGAAACACAGTACAAGTTTCTACTGTAACATATTTCTCCTTTCAATATTTCTTAAATCCTTTTCTTTGGCAGGAAATATTCTGCATGGCAGAAAGATGGCTCCTTCCATTATGTTCATCAAACATCCTTTGGAAAATATTCTTTCATCTGTGTGGATGCAACTCTTAATCCGGGTCCCAAGAGACCCTACAACTTCTATGGGATATTAAATGCGGTAATGTTAGAAAAAACCAAATTTTTTATCAAATCAAAAGATCTAAAAAAAATTGAGGCCAGTTGTGTGTCTTATATATGTTAACTATGGTGGATGAAGTGTTCTGAGTACAGGTAATCCTCAATTTATAACCATTTGTTTAGTGATGTTCGAAGTAATGACAGTGAAAAAAAGTGACTTATGACCATTTTTCACACTTATGACTGTGGAGCATCCTAATGGTCATGTGATCAAAATTCAGATGTTTGGCAACTAGTTCATATTTATGACGCTGCAGTGCCCCAGGGTCATGCGATCATCTTTCGCGACCTTCTGACAAGCAAAATCAATGGGAAACCCAGATTCACTTACCCACCGTGTTACTAACTGAACAACTGCAGTAATTCATTTAAGTGTGGCAAGAAAGATCATAAAATGGGACAAAATTCACTTAACTGTCTCGCTTAGCAACAGAAATTTTGGGCTCAATTGTGGTCGTAAGTCAAGGATTACCTGTATTCACCTACAGTATTTCTTCCTACTTTCAGCCTTTGAGATATGCAATACAGTCATTTATCAATGATGTTGATGTACCTCATGTCTCTGAACAGTGTGCACTTTCAAAGAGAGAGTGGATTTATGGCATGAGTTTTATTTGCAGTCACCAAATCTTTTTGTGAGATTTAGTTTCCTATGAAACAAAGGATCAGTAGAGATTTAAGTAGTTTTGCAATCATATAGGTCTCTAGCAAAACACACATTCCTTATTATTGTTTCTTTGCACACAGACCTCCATTGCATTCATTAGCTGCAAAGGAAAAATCCTTACTTTGGGTCACAGAACAATCTTTGGGAACAGCTAGGTTCTACTATGGGAAGGCCATCATCTTAATTATCCTAAATTATTAGCTCTCTGCCAAACTCAAGATTCTACTAAGTATTTTCTTAAGAGAATCAGTCAGTGATAATCAGAAAAAAAGTATTAAGATAATCTGTTGAGATTGTTTTTTTAAAAAAATATTCTGCTGTTGCTTCATGATGTAAATCAATGTGGTATAAAAGATTCGCTGCATTAGAAAGATCAAACTCGGTCCACAGTTCTGTCTGCATTCTAAGATATAGACATAAAGCTTCTGTGAAACAGCACAGTTGTATATATGCCTTTCCTTTATTTACTTTGAAATATTAAAAGGCTGAGGGCTACTTACAGATCTAAAGATACCTCAAAATGTAAAAATAAAACAGACATGGTAGCACAATAATACTTATTTACAAATAACCATAATTCATAAATTAAGGTAGCTAAATAGGTCTCTACCAAATGTATTTTATCTTATAGTACAGTGTTTTATAGATCTCGGCATCCTTGTTCAGATCTCTACTAAATATGTTTTCGACAGAAGTAAAGCCTAAGAATTAAAGGATAGTTTATTATATTAAATTATATAATGAAAATATTTTTTGCTGTCTATAATGTTTAGCATTATTTTCATATGCATAGGACTAATAGTAGATTTTGCTTAGGAAACTCTTTGAGAATTTTCTATGCTTGATATGTTGACATAGCATTATATATATGTAATTTTACTTCCCTGTTCCCAATTCAGCATGAATTGAATCCCCAAATCAACCTCAGTTCCAATTACTATATCATTGTTTTAGTATATTTTAATGAACGACATTATTTTGTATTGATTTTTCCATCTTCTTCTTTATATATTATCCAGAGTCACTTCAAGAGCACTGGGACAGATTCCAAAGCTCTAGTAGTTTGATTTTGTTTGTCTTTATTGAGTCACTGAAATTAACACATACTTCAATTCACACTGATTTTTTTATTTGTAATGTTATTCAAAAACAAAAACCACAAGAAACCTTTTGGAGTACATGTAATCCTTTCTGCTATTTACTGTGAGCTTTGGTATTTCATTTGAGCATGTTAGGTTTTCTTTTATTTTTTTTCCTGCATTCCCTGGGACGTCTTGACAAGAAATTGTCATTGTACTCCAGCATATACCTCCCATGTGTGTTTGGGGGATATAAAAAAAAATCTGGTTTTTTTTTAATTGTTAAATGGGAACCATTTGGAGACCTTTTTTCTTTATTTTATTAGATTTGTGTGCTGCCCACTTCATCTAGAGCAGGTTTGTTGAGTTTGCATCAGGATTGTGTTGGACCTCGGGAGGGCTGGGGGGGAGGCATGACCAGGGTGTGTGGCCAGCTTGATGTCACTCATGTCAGGAGTGCCTGTGGGGTACCAGCAAAAATGGAGCTCAGGAGGGCTGCGGGTGAGCTCCGCTTTTGCTGGCAGAGGCACCTTGGGCTGGTTCTTCGCTATTTCCAGGGCAGCCCCACGGGCCAGATCTAAGCACCCCACAGGCCAGATGCAGCCTGCAGGCCTTGAGTTTGACATCCCTGATCTAGAGGCAACTCTAGGTGGCTTACAAATATTAAACTTTATTTGTAACTAGGACTTTCAAAATGCTCAGTGCTTCCAGTACTAATATTGTGTTTAAAAACTGCATGTATGTGCTGACTGTTTTCAATTTAGTATTAAACCTCTTACACTTTTTCATTTCAGAATAAAATGGAAAAGTTGTCTGCACTGATCTCAGAAAGCCATGAGAGCAACCATACAATTTTGTTTGGTCATTACCCTACCTCATCAATCATCTCTGTATCTCCAGGGGTACGAGCGGCCATGCGGTACTATTTTTATTTATTTATTCTGGAACTATAATAATTGTTTATTTTCTGCTTTTTAAAATAACTCATTCATTTTGTGTTAAGGAATAACAAGAAATAATTATTGTTTACATTACCTTGTTAATTGGCTAGAAGCTAATATTTCTAACAATAATAATAATTCATGTTGCAATGCCCTTTCCTAAGTGAACAAAAGGCATTAAGAAGATCCCCTTTCCCAGGACATGAAATGGACGAATCAAAACCACTCTCTCTTCTCCTGCTCAGTTTACAGAGACTTATTCAATGGGCTACAAGGCAGTACAGACCAATTTTTTGTTACTCTATTATCCTTTGACATCATCATCATAATTTATAATATCGCCATATTCTAAGCAATAATGTGCAAAACCTGCCCAGTATTGACTGCCAGGTGAAGCTAGTCAAGCTCGATATAGTTCAGTCTACACCGAGGGTATTGGTCTCCTCTCAGTTTTACAACTTTTGTTGATGCCACTTTTTCTGTTCAGCTTTTTAGGTAGCAGCGTATGAATTTTGGATTCATTTGTAGCTTTGAATTCCCCATCTTTTAATTCTGTAGTTCTACTCCTTTCAATAGTTAAACATAGTTTGTTTTTCTGATTATTATTATTATACCTGCTAAGCTCCTGTTTTTTTTTTTTATAATTTACAATGGTAAAAGTCCCAAGTAAAGAGATTGTATGCTATGCATTAATAATATATTTTGCTTTGATTAGTTTTGCCTTAGTTTATTTGTGTGGGCATTTCCATACATTGGGAGGCCTGATGCCTGTCCTTCATACTCGTCATCGTGATGGGACTTTAGAACTAGAGTTGGGAGACTGGAAGACTAGTAGGAAGTAAGTAAATGTCCAATGCAAAGGCAATATTTATTTCTTTTCTATTTTCTGTCGTTTCTCAGTGCCTGGAATCTGTAGGGGTCTGGATGGGGGAGAACAAGCTTCAGCTGAACCTCAGCAAGACAGAGTGGTTGTGGGTGCAAGGGACCACAGAATCCAATTGTTTATCATTTTTAGTTCTGCATGGGATTGCACTACCCCCAACAGACCCAGTATGCAAACTGGAGATTCTTCTGGACTCATGACCCATGCTCGAAGAGCAGGTGGCAATCATGACTAAAGAGGCCTTTGTGCAACTTTATGTTGTGTGCCAGTTGCGCCCTTACCTGGATCATGAGGGACTGCACATGGTCATTCATGCCCTAATCATCTCTTAGTTGGATTACTGTAACACAGTCTACATGGGGCTACCTTTGAAGACCATTCAGAAGCTGTAATGAGTGCAGAAAATGCGGCAGCATGCACAGTTCTGTAGGCCCCTAGAGTGGCACATATAACACCGCTATTTCACAAGCTGCATTGTTTACCAGTTTGCTTCTCGGTCCAGTTCAAGGTGTTGGTTATTACTTTTAAAGCCCTAAATTACATGGGTCAAGAGTATCTGAGGAGCCATCTCACCCCAAAGGGGCTAACTCACCCCATTCATGCCAGCAGAAGAGGTCTACTATGGATCCTGTCTGCTAAGGAAGTCCAGTGGGCAGGCCAAAGAGAAGAGCCTTTTTCACTGCGGTCCCTTCTGCAGCACCAGAAGGGAAAACCTTCCCTCCCTTTTGGCCTTCCAGAAAGGTTTTAAAACATGGCTTTGCTAGCTAGTTTGGGGCCACGAGGAGGGTGCTCACCACTGGAGATAGCTAATGGGATAAGTTGATGTCATCCTGTACCATCCGTCTCTTAGTTCCTGGGTTGTTGTTTTTTTGCATAATTAAAAAAAACCCTGCTTTTCTATTTATCTTTTCATGATCTGTAAGTTTTCCAAAGTCACCTGATCAGGGAGATGAGTGGCATATAAAAATTAATAACATAAGTAAATAAATATCTTAATAATGGGCTTCTATTGTTTAAGATGTTCCTTGTTAATTAAAATATTATTTTAATTGTTGAATGTCAGGTATCGGATTCTTGCTTTTGATCACGACCTCTTCAGTTTTGCTGATCTGAAATTTGAAGAATGGCCTGTGGTTCTTATCACCAATCCTAAATCATACCTTTATAGTAGCTATGCTCATGAACCACTGCAGAGAATTCTTCATTCTACACATATTAGGTAACTTACATGTTTTGAAACATATGGAAGTTTTATAGAAGTATTAGCAATGATGTGGAGGCTAAACTGCCAGTCATCCGATCACCAGTCCAATTAATCACTCTTGCAGTTGCTTGCATCACCTTTGTTGTAAAGTGTAAATATCTCAGCCAACTTTCTCATTGGTTCTGTATTACATTTTTTAAAAATGTAAAAAATAGAGAAAGCATAGTGGCTCAATTAGTGTAGGAGGCATCATGGAGGATGGGGGGGGGGGGGAGAAGGAATAGTTAAATCCTTTATGCCCGCAATTCTTTGCATGTTGTGAATGATGAAAAAGACTGAAACAACAGAGAAGTTTCTTCTGCAGCAGCTCTGCTTTGTCAATGTTCTAGAAACCCATCTTTCTTCTGGCAAAATAATGGTAGTTGCTTTGCGCAGCAACAAAATATCTAATTTCAGACAACATATTAAAACTATGGCTCATCGCCTGGATTGAAATGACACACAAAGTCAGATACAAGGTTGCTTAACACATATAAGCATGGGCAGTGAAGAGGTTTATGCAACCTGCTGTGCTCTGATTTGTTTTTCCATGTTTTATTGAATACAGCATAGTGAGCTGGGTTTACACAGCATTTTAAGTAAAAAATAAATCCAGAGTACTTGCTCTCACTTTTGCACAAAATACACCGCAAAGAAGAGAATTACTTGCATAACTTGAATCAGAATCTGTAGTCGAGAACATAGTTAGATTCCATTGGTGCTTTTAGATCCTACTTTTGACTGCAGAGGTTTGAATTGTAAAAGAAGGTGAACTTTAGCAAAAATTCATTTTAATTGGAAGGTAACAGTTTTACAAAGAAGTACTACCATTTGTACTGTTAATTCAGAGAAGAATACCATAGAAATATGTTTCTTTCCATCCTGTATGACACTGTCTCAGACACTAATAAAATTTGAAATTATTTTTATCACCTCATTTATTTGTCAGAATGTGCAGATTATATTAGTGAGCAATGGTTGGAAAAAATCCTGGAGTTATGTTCCCCTGCATTCTTCTTTCACTGCACTGCTGCTTCTAACTACACTTTTATTTTACATCAGTTTTCCAAACAACCATTCTACAAATTCTAGCCTTTATTGATCACAGTCAAGATGTCAGCCCTGGAGGCTATCTTTTTCTTTGGATCTTCAGGGTTGCCACAGTTAGTGCTGTGGGAAACTGGGAGGGGGGGATTGCATGGAGTTGCAGGGATATCTAGCCATAATAACATTCTTTTCTCTGGGAGTCAAGGACAGCCTGCACCTGGAGTAGCATAACTGGGAGGCATCTCCAGTTGGGACGGTGCATTGATTGGACCATGTGATGGACATGAGGGTGCAGGGGAAGGGACTTGGACTTTCTTTTGGGTGGGGAAAATCCGGAAGCTTTCAGATGTGACAATATGACATCTCTGATAAAATGGAACTTAGAGGAACCGCTAGCCTCGGAGTCTTCTTTTGTTGGGGGTGTTACTTGGAACCCTGACACAAGATAGTAAATTATTGTAAATACTTCAGTGAGGGTAATATATTTTTCTCCTATAGCATTATACTACATATAAACATAGTGGCTTTTAATTTAAGCATATGTGTGATATCATTAATAAGTCCCACTATATTCTTGTATTTAGAATTTTGGCCTTCTCTCCTTCTCCTATCAAGTTTGTCAAGATCATGATTGATGACATTTATCTTGGAGATGCTATTCAGGTGTCTGGACCTCTCTATGTTCTGAAATGGTCCCCCCAAAACTATAATCATGGATTTCATCAGATAGCTGTAACCGTCGAGGTGAGTTTTCTGCTATTATTCATCATTCTATCATATGTTTGGCAGAAAAAAATGCATTTGGCAGAATTTCTGCTTATCTATGATTATTCAATAGGTAACCTTGGGGATATTACTGTCTTCCAATCTTTCTAAATGGGAGCAGTAGCCATAGTATAAGGATAGGTATGTTTCAGCAACATGGTATTTATAGATACCAATATATCCACAGGTGCTTCTAAACATTCATCAGGCTCCATAGCCAAGTTCATTTAAAAAAAAAAATTAATATGAAAAATTAAGCTAGCATGCTGCCGAGAACCAACCTCAAACATAATACTCTTTTTCCAAAATAAAAATATCCCCAATATATTGCAGACCTTTCTTTGCTGGGTATTGCAAAAAAGGAGGAGGAAGGGAGAGAAGAAGGAGATTCATGTAGGAAGATGATAGCAGCCTCTCACTAGCAATAGCTCTTAGACTTATATATCACTTCATAGTGCTTTTCAGCACACTCTGCGCCGTTTACAAATGTCAACATATTCCCCCCCAACAATCTGGGTCCTTATTTTACCGACATCAGAAGGATAGAGGGCTGAGTCAATCTTTAGCTGGTCAGGATCGAACTCCAGGCAGTGGAGTTAGGCTGCAATAGCTGCATTCTAATCACTGCACCACCATGGCACCTTCTTGTAAATGGATATATTCTGACTGGGCAAGCTACCTTAGCAGGCATTTTATGATAATACCTTCAATATGCTTTCAAATGATTCTACTACCCCAAACAGTTGGGGAACCTGCCATTCCGTAAAAGAATGAGAAAGAAAATGTAAACAATGACTGGCATTGTCTCAAAATTTCCTGACAGTTAGAACAATTAATCAGTGGAACAACTTGTCTCCAGAAGTTGTAAATGCTGCAACACTGGAAGTTTTTAAGAAGAGATTGGATAACCATTTGTCTGAAGTGGTGTAGGGTATCCTGCCTAAGCAGGGGGTTGGACTAGAAGACCTCCAAGGTCCCGTCCAACTCTGTTATTCTATTCTATTCTAAAATAGGAAAATAATAATTAAAATTAATTAACCAATTAATTAATTTAAAAGAAAACAAAAAACAAAATCAAAGGCAAAGGCAAATTTGATGGACCACTAGACCTTTTTCTGCCATCAGGTTTCTATGTTTCTAACATTCAAATGTGCATACTGAATTCAGGTTTACTATCCCTCAATTAAGGTGCTGAAGTAGGACTAGATGAACCCAGGTTCAAATCCTCTCTTAGTCATGGAAACTCAGTACTGTATATACTTTGTATACTGAGTATAAAATATAAAATAGAGATTGCTTTGAAAGTAATCTTGAGCTCTTAGAAGAAGCATGGATTAAATTAATCAAACCAACAAACAAATAAACTTTACCAATATTGTCTCACATTCCTAAACTCTATTGCTCCGTATCTAGTATAAATAAAATAGATTCAATTGATTATTTTTGTCTATTATTGAAAAGAGATTCAGTTTTGAAAATCTGATTCACAGGCCACTCCCCGAGTTCGCATTTTATCCAGTGGAAGATATTTGCAAATCAACAACGCAGATTTAAATGATGCAGCAAGTTATACCTGTGTTGCAAGTAATGTTGCAGGCCGAACCACAAGAAAGTTTATATTGGCTGTAAATGGTAAGAGAAGAAGATAAATCTATATAACCTTTGCAAGATATTTCCATAAGTGAATGTTCAAAATATTAGACTTCTCAAAGAAACAGGTTTTGTGATCTTTCATCTGTTTATTGCTTGGTGAAAGAAAGTTCCCTATTTTGATTAAAAATGCATTATTTTAATTTTGCTTAAAATTTAATTTTGATTATTTTAATTTTTAATTTAAAGCCACTTTTATACATTTTAAAGATATGTTTGCTGTTCCAAAAGGATGTTCTCCAATTTTCATTTTGAAATTTGAAATTTGAAATAGCAGTGTGTCCTTTGGTAAAAGAACAACACTTAGGAAACTTTAAAATATATGTGGATTTTTGGTTTTTTTTTTAATCCAATACAGTCTTATCTAGAAATCAGCCTTAGCGAATAACAAACTTGTTTAAAATTAGCATAGTAAAAATATAATTATACGTTTTCAGTAGGTTGGTCATAAGAAAGGTAAATAGGAATTTATATTATATGATATGTATTTTTGTTTTAAATAAAACAAATTTTGTCTGGGAATCTTCCTTTGTATAGTCCCTCCTTCAATCAAAAATGGTTCTCAGACTATGATTGTGAATATTAATATGTCTGCTGTCTTGGAGTGTGCTGTGGAAGGTGTTCCAGCCCCAATAGTTTCATGGAGAAAAGATGGAGCCCTTTTAACTGGAAACAATGTCAGGTAAACACTGATTTCCTGAACAGGCATTCTATGGTATCTTCTCTATATTTTTCTTAATGTATATATTATGTTGGGAAAATTAATTTCATTGACTAAACTTGCTATATTCAAGTAGATAAAACAGAGTTTTAAAACATATCTGATATCAAATTGTTGGGTGTGGATTTTACTAACTCTACAGCCTGGCAAGTGTGTCTATCAGTGACTATATAATTTCTCCATGTTTATACACCCTAGGAAGAGTATGGAATTAATTTGCCATTACCTTCTCATGGAATGATTTTGACTAACCAATCTAATCGACACTTCTGCTATTTCCTATGATCCTTCATTCAAGTATTAACTAGATCTAACTATTAGCTGCTTTTTATAAAATCCTCCAAGGTGACTTAGATATTTTGTCTGCTTTGACCAGTAAGTAAGACATTCCTGCAGGTCTTGTGGATACACGGGCAAACAATTGGTACAAACTCAAGGTAAATTGCTCCAAACTCAATTGCAGAAAATACGACTTCAGCAACAGAGTGGTCAATGCCTAGAATGCTCTACCCGATTCTGTTGTTACATCCTCAAACCCTCACAGCTTCATCCTTAAACTGTCTACCGTGGACCTCACCCCATTCCTAAGAGGTCCGTAAAGGGGATGTGCATAAGGGCACCAGCGTGCCTGTCGTCCCTGTCCTACTGTCCCCATTTATTTGTATTTCATTCATATCCATGTTTATATTTATACCTGCTATCTTGTACTTGTTTGACAAACTAATAAATACAAATTCATGATATTGCCAAATCACATCTAAGCACAACTTTGTAGAGATGTCTGCACATGAAAATCTGTCCCTGTTGTTATATTTATATGTTCAAAAATTTATAAACTAAGTTTTGGGTTAGTATAAAAGCAGAGGCATCTTGTGATCCAGAGCACAAATATATGTTTTCTGCTTCTTTCATTTACATGTTTTTAATATTAACTTTTTAATGCAACACAGGACAGAGGAAAAACGGCTGTGTGAATTAAGTTTTTTTTCTTGTGTATGCATTGAAAATGTGTTAAACTCCTTGTGTTTTACTTTAGATATTCACTATTAGAAAATGGATCCCTTCATATACATTCAACCCATGTTACTGACACTGGGAGATACCTTTGTATGGCAACCAATGTGGCTGGCACTGAGCGTAAGCGAATTGATCTTCAGGTCCATGGTAAATATGCCTTTTTTTTTGACAAACAAGTATCATAGGAGAAATTGAATAGGCTTAAACTAAGAATGCTAGATAGGATCCATATAATCCTAATTTCTCTTCCATGCTGGACCATAATGCAGTAATCACTACTTACTGAAAGGATAAGAAAACCTCATCCCCATGCCATCCATCTCTTAGTTTTGGTTTTTGTCTAGTTTTTAAAAAAATTAATCTATTTTAATATTTAATCAATTATTAATCAATTAATATTTAAATATTTAATTAATGTTGAATTAAATGTTTAATATTTGAATATACTTTAATTATTTTTCTATTTGTTTTATAAGGACATTCAGAGTCACCTTATAGGGGAGATGGGTGGCATAAAAATTAAATAAAGAAACAAAGAAACACATAAATAAAATATCCTCTTTTGACTAGTTAGTTAATTAACTGGACTTCAGTACAGGTTGAATTAGAATGAGTGAAATCTACATGAAACCCCCACTGTCCCTGATACATGAACTTATGTTGGATCACTAAGGGGTGGGGTGGGGTAGTTTTATTTGAGCTATATAAACTGCTATGATAAACTGTGGTCTGTTTTCTATCCAATGGTCTTTTTTCTTTTCAGTTCCTCCATATATTGCTCCAGGACCTGTCAATGTCACAGTATCTGTAAATATACAAACCACACTAGCCTGTGAAACTACAGGGATTCCTAAGCCAGCCATAACCTGGAAGAAGAATGGACATGTTCTCAATTTGGATCAGAACTCATTCAGGTAAAAAATGGGTTTTTATTTCTTTTAAGAAATACAGAGCAGTGATTGCATGTTGTGCTTTAAAAGGAATAAAGACCAACTCTTCTGTCCCGTAAGTGGGGGGAACCTATTTTTCAAATATACAGAGGGCAAATCTATACTTCCTATTTAGTTCACTCAGTGGGGGCTTCTTCTTAGCCACTTTGAAAAATACTCCCCTTGTTGTCCACCACATCTGTAGTATTGCAAAGCATCTATATTTTTTTAAAAAAATCCTTATGTTACAATATAGCAATGTCTTTCTTTCTTTCTTTCTTTCTTTCTTTCTTTCTTTCTTTCTTTCTTTCTTTCCTTCCTTCCTTCCTTCCTTCCTTCCTTCCTTCCTTCCTTCCTTCCTTCCTTTCCCAAACTATCCATTTTTCCTGGCTGCACAGTTCCCATGGCCTTAGAGGAGAACCATTTCCTTTTTCTTTGATTATGGTAGCATCAGAGCTATAGTGGTGTCCTAAGGGAAAAAAAGAGGCAGAATTCCTATAGTCAGAAGTGGTATTTAGCAGGTTCTGACCAGTTCTAGAGAACTAGTAGCGGAAATTTTGAATAGTTCGGAGAACTGGTAAATACCACTCTGACTGGCCCCACCCCCATATATTCTCTGCCTCCCGAGTCCCAGCTGATCAGGAAGAAATGGGGATTCTGCAGTAACCTTCCCCTGGATTGGGGAGGAAATGGAGATTTTACAGTATCCTTCCCCTGTCACGCTCACCAAGCCATGCCACGCCCACCAAGCCATGCCCACAGAACCGGTAGTAAAAAAAATTTGAGTCCCACCACTGCCTATCGTCTTAATTTTTGGAGAATGGAGGCATAGTTTCCACAGATTTTATGTAGGAATTAAATCACCTATCAGCTCATGCAATTGTAATGAATCTTTCATAAACATTACTTTACTACCGTCTGCCTGTCTAATGTTTTGGCAATATTCTCATTAACTCTTGTTAAGCTGCCAACAGTCTTACTTCTTAAAAAAGGAATTATGAATGTGTGTGTTAACATCTCTCTCCTTGGATGCCAAAATCAAATACTATAAATTAACAGATCCTGCTTCTATTCCTTGTTTGAATCCCAAACAAGCAGATCTTGTCTGGATAAATTGATGTAGCTGAGAAGAGTATGAAAAGAGTATTCTTTTCTTCTTGCAGAAAATATTTGGAAATTATTTGTTGGACATAGTTTAGGTCAGGGGTCAGCAACCTGCAGCTCTGGAGCCGCATGTGGCTTTTTGATCCCTCTGCTGCGGCTCCCTGTCACTTAAAATATGCGTCACAACTGCCAATGTGTGACACCTGCTGGCATGCGATTTATGGTGTTTTTCAACCCCTGGTATGCTAACCATGGATAAATCCAAGAAAAGAAAAGTTTCAGAAGAAAACAGAATGTTTAATTCAACTACATATGCTAGTT
>JANHFM010006782.1:271201-283070 GCA_032468115.1 Grayia smithii
GAATTCTAAGCTTGGTCCCGTTGCAAGCTGTGGCGCAAAGGCACCTGTTTTTGAAAAATGGAGACAGCAGTACGGTGGGCGAGGTAGCCCTTCCCCCTACCCCCCCGGGGTTTAAATTTTGCTATTTTTGCAAAACTCCCCAGATGGGGGGAAAAAAGAGAGATTTCCATTAAAAGGGGAGAAAAATTGGTTGAAATCTCACATTTTGAGAAGCATGAGGGGGGAGAGAGGGGAATGACTTTGATTGACTGGGATCTTCCCAAGGCAAAAGGGAATAGAGATGGCGGCTATCCTCGGTTAGGGAAGGAGACAAACCCTGATTAAAGCCACCCGACAGGCCAGCATGGGTGCTTGGGGGCTCAACCTGGCAAACCTACAGGGTTTTTTGGGGCAGGGAGGGGGAGTTACCCCTGGGCTGGAAAAGCAGAGACGTTGCAATACGGGGTAGTCCTCGAGCTACGACAACGGAGGCCCCATATTTACGTTGCTCAGGGAGAGGCTTGTTAAGCGCCACCGTTGGATGAGTTTGCTTGTTGTTAAAGTGAGTCACTTAAGGTTGTTAAGTGAATCTGACTTGGCTGGTCGCCAAAGGGGATTGCGTGACCCCGGAACGCTGCAACCGTCATAAATATGAACCAGTTGCCAAGCACCTGAATTTTGATCATGTGACCATGGGGAGAGTGCAACAGTTAAGTGTGAAAAACGGCCATCTGTCACTTTTTCCAGTGCCATTGTAACTTTGAACGGTCACTGAATGAACTGTTGTAAGCCGAGGACTACCTGTATTCCAGTATTTGAGCGGCTGCCAGAGCTATCAACGAAACTCTCTTGTAATCCTCTTCGCTTCATTCTCACCGCCACCATCTACTCAATATTTTCCTGCCACAGCTATTGTCAATGATCCTCTCTTGGAATCCTCTTCGCTTCATTCTCACCGCCACCATCTACCCAACATTGTTCCTGTTTCCTCGGCCCTTCTCCCTACACATTTTCCAAATTTTTCCTTTCAAGGAATGAGGTGGGGAGCCGGGAGTGAAAACGAGGACCCTCATTTCTAAAATGGATTTATTGTTTGGCTCAGTCACCGATCATCCCGGATTCAGCGGGAGGGACCACAAAATTTAAAAACAGTTTAAAAACAAAAACACAAGAGCAGCGCACCAGCTACGGGAAGTTTCTTTCTTCACGGAAGATAAAATAACGGAGCCGTCCCGTCAGGAGGATTGTTCTCATCGAGAACGGAAAGCGGGGGAGGCTGACGCGGTCCAGAGGGCGTTTTTTGAGGGGGCAATGTTCACCCAAAAGAGGAAATTTTGGGGTATAGGGTATACAAAGCCAACCTCCTCTATTTAAGCAGCACGGTTTTAAGTCATCGGAGATTGCCAACGGAGTAACGGGGAGAAATCTCCTCTCTTTGGCGTAGGGTCCTGGAGAGTTCGTCTTCGGCTAAAATCTGGGAGAGACTCAAATCTGAATTTTCTTGTTGGGGTGGGGAAGCCAGCTTGGTGGTGGTGGGGGTCTCCATCCGGTCCCAGAGGCAGAAAGCACAGCTTTGACATCCGGTGGGAATGAGACACAACGCCTGGAGGGAAAGATCGGAGAAAGAGGGATTGTTATGAGAGCACATGGCAGCGAGATTTTCGGATGCAGAAATTTGACCTGGGTTGAGCCAGGGGAGGGCGGGGGGGGAAGACGTGATGGTTATCAAAGACTTATTCTAATTTTTTGAGAGACCAAACTCGGCGTCTGAAAAGATACGAAGAAAGTTCAGCCTTAATTTCCGGTTCGCTTTTTCCTGCGGGGGAATTTTAGCGATCCACAATCTTCTCAAAGGCGAGATTTGCACTCCGCACTCAATTATTTTGCAACAAAGAGAAAATTTCAGGTTCCAATCCAACCTGCATTTAATTCCTGCGCGCCCCCCCTCTTTCCGATCTCCACAATTTTAATTCCCTCCCATTCGGGGGTTACGTTTACCCGTTCACTGCCTCCGTCCGGAAATGGGCTTCATATCCTTATACCTTTCTCGCGAAAGAGGGAGTTTTAGTACACTTTTCTTAACCAATGCCTTTGGGGGGGGAGACAGTCAGAACCCCCACTTCCAGGGCAATACAGTTGCACATACAGCTAGTCCTCGACTTAAAACAGTTCACTTAGTGACCATTCCAAATTACAACGGCACTGAAAAAAGTGACAGCAATGTTTTTTTACATATAACCCTCTCGTTCTCGTTTTCATGTGTTCAAAATTCGGACGGGCTTGGCAACTGACTGATATTTATGACGGTTTGCAGCATCCCAGGCAGTGGTGAAATCCAAATGTTTTTACTACTGGTTCTGTGGGCGTCGCTTGGTGGGCGTGGTATGGCTTGGTGGGCGTGGCAGGGGAAGGATACTGCAAAATCCCCATTCCCACCGCACTCTGGGGCCAGCCAGAGGTGGTATTTGCCGGTTCTCCGAACTACTCAAAATTTCCGCTACCGGTTCTCCGGAACCTGTCAGAACCTTCTGGATTTCACCCCTGGTCCCAAGGTCAGGTTTTTGCGACTTTCTGACAAGCCAAATCAACGGGGAAGCCAGATTCACTTCACAACCCTATTTCTAAGTTAGCAACAGCAGTGATTCACTTAACGACCGTAGCTAGGAAAGGTCATGAAACAGAGCAAAACTCCCCACCGAGCAACAGAAATGTTGGTCTCGATCATGGTCGTAAGTCCAGGACTGCTGGCATCAGAGACACGAAGCAAGTCGGGTATTCCGGATTTTATTCTATTTAATGCTCAATTGCGGTCCCACCCACCAACCTATTTTCTCCCCCCCCGCCTTCCCAGTTTTCAAGAAGCAAAGTTACAGGGCCAATTCCGGCAGAGAAATAAATATTTGTCCAGCCATAAAAACAAAATAAAAGAATTTGTTTGCATTTAAAAAAACAACAACAAAAAAACAAAAAACCCAGGCGGGACGAATGAAGGCCAGCTGGCAAGGGAGGCGAATGAATTTTCTCCGCGTCCTTAAAATGTATAGATATTTTCGGCCCGATTTTTCCTGCCTATCGTTTTCAGAAAGACCGTCCTTTGCTGACAACGCCGCTCTCTCTCCTCTCTCTCTCTCTCTCTTTTCCCCCCCCATTCCCTCCTTTCGTATTGACTTCTGACATTTTCATGGCTCCCTGATTTGATTTCGACAGATTATCCAATTTGTTTTGTAATTTTCTGCTTTCTTCCTTGCCACTTGGCTGGCCTTTGCCGAGGCCCAGCCGGCGATGGTGGCCGTTTCCACAATGAGCTGAATCTCTTTTCTTTTTTTTTCCTTGTTTTTAAACTGTTGCCGTTTATGTCCGAGTTTCAAAAGGTTAGGCGGAACCGCTGCAGCAATGACACAGTTTACGTTACAGGAGCGCTTGCTTAGTCAACCACGGATTCAGCGACGGTTCCAGGTTACGGGGGGTGCTGAAATTGCCGATCAATAGACCATTATCAGAGTCGGGAGGGGCCTCGGAAGTCTTCTAGTCTAACCCCCCCCGCTCAGAATATAGGACAGCAGAGTCGGAAGCGGCCTCGGAGGTCTTCTAGTCCAACCCCCCCGCTCAGAATATAGGATAGCAGAGTCGGAAGGGACCTCGGAGGTCTTCTAGTCCAACCCCCCGCTCAGAATATAGGATAGCAGAGTCGGAAGGAGCCTCGGAGGTCTTCTAGTCCAACCTCCCGCTCAGAATACAGGATAACAGAGTCGGAAGGGACCTCGGAGTTCTTCTAGTCCAACCCCCTGGTCGGAATATAGGATACCAGAGTCGGAAGGGACCTCGGAAGTCTTCTAGTCCAACCCCCTGGTCGGAATATAGGATAACAGAGTCGGAAGGAGCCTCGGAGGTCTTCTAGTCCAACCCCCTGCTCAGAATACAGAATAACAGAGTCGGAAGGGACCTCGGAGTTCTTCTAGTCCAACCCCCTGGTTGGAATATAGGATAACAGAGTTGGAAGGGACCTCGGAGGTCTTCTAGTCCAACCCCCTGGTCAGAATATAGGATAACAGAGTCGGAAGGGACCTCGGAGGTCTTCTAGTCCAACCCCCTGGTCGGAATACAGGATAACAGAGTCGGAAGGGACCTCGGAGGTCTTCTAGTCCAACCCCTTGCTCAAAAAGGAGAGCCTATTCCCATGATGTGAACACAGCTAGCACGCAGAGCCCTCTCTGCGGGCAAGCGAGCTGTCACCCAGCTCAACTCCACCAAGAATGTTTGCATACGTCTCCCACTGGCCGGCAGGATGCAGGGGGCTGCAGCCCCTCACCATCCATGGCCCGTTTTAGGCCCAGGAAGTTGCAGGAAGACCTGCTACGTCAAAAATGGGGGGTTGCGCACACATGCACGGGGGCGGGAGGAGGATCATGTGCGTATGCGCAGTGGGTGGGGGAACATGGGGGTCATTTGTGCTGTTGTGCACACGTGTGCATGCTTTTGGCACATGACGAGAAAAAGGTTAGCCATCACTGGCCTATACCATTTCAGACAAATCGTTGTCCAATCTCTGCTTAAAAACCTCCAAGTGTGTTGGAGCACCCACAACTTCCGGTGGCAAGCAGTTCCACTGGTTAATTGTTCTCACTGTTAGGAAGCTCCTCCTTCATTCCAGGTTGCTTCTCTTCCTCAATGAGTTTCCATCCGTTGCTTCTTCTCCTGCCTTTGGGGGCTTTGGAGAAGAGGTGGAAATCCCTCTGCTTTGGGGCAGCCCCTCAGATATTTGAATACAGGTAGTTCTGGACTTAGAACGATTCATTTAGTGACCGTTCAAAGTTTCAACAGCACGGAAAAAGTGACTTATTACTGTTTTTCACACTTATGACCATTGCAGTAGCCCCGTAGTCATGTGATTAGAATTCAGACTCTTGGAAACTGACTCATCTTTATGACGGTCGCGGTATCCTCCAGGGTCATGCAATCCCCTTTTGCGACCTTCTGACGAGCAAAGTTAATGGGGAATCCTGACTCACTTAACAACCGTGTGACTAACATAACAAGTGCAAGAATTCACTTAACAATAGCAAGAAAAGTTGTGAAATGATGCAAACTCACTGAACGAATGTTTCCCTTAGCAACATACATTTTTGGGCTCAGTTATTGTCGTAAATCAAGGACTTACCTGTACTTCTTAATGACAGAGCCGCTAAAGAGGGGGTCTGTACTACAGTGACACTGTATGAACTGTCATAAGTCAAGGACTACCTGTATTCCAGTATTTGAGGGGCTACCACAGCTATCAACGAAACTCTCTTGTAATCCCCTTCGCTTCATTCTCACCGCCACCATCTACTCAATATTTTCCTGCCACAGCTACTGTCAATGATATTCTCTTGTAATCCTCTTCGCTTCGTTCTCACCACCATCTACTCAATATTTTCCTGCCACAGCTATTGTCAATGATACTCTCTTGTAATCCTCTTCGCTTCATTCTCACCACCACCATGTACTCAATATTTTCCTGCCACAGCTATTATCAACAATACTCTCTTGTAATCCTCTTCGCTTCATTCTCACCACCACCATCTACGCAATATTTTTCCCCGTCTCCTCGTTTGGTAGTGAACAGACTCTCCAAAGGTGTCGTTTGGGCTCCAGCAAGAAACAAATATCCATCTGTTAGGGATGCTAGTCTCACCTCCAACTCGGGGTTGAACTGAATGACCTCCCAAGAACCCCTCCCGTTATTTCACTCCCTTTTCCCAAGACTTACGCTCTCGTCGAAAATCCTCCGGAGTCTGAATGGGAGCGAAGAGGATCATCTCGGATTAAAGAGGCGTTCCTTCGGGATTTGGGAACGCTATCTGTCCATCCGTCCCAAAATCAGCTTTGTGGTCAATTGAAAGAGAATTGGGGAGGGGGGGTTTTCTGGCAAAGTCTAAAGTGCCAAGCAATCGGTCAGCATCTTCACAGCGGGAAATAACAGTCGGGTAGAGGAATCCCTCCGCCGGCGCTCCCTAACCGGCCTGAGTCTTGGGGGGAGGACCGCGATCCGAATTCCTTGCAGTCAGAGCCAGAGAAAGGGCACCACCAGGAGAGCCAGGCAGGCGACGCTGAACCGGATCGGGGAAGGGCTGCGTGCACGAATGACCACTGCTTCTAGGGTAGGGTAGAAGAGAGAGAAAGGAGCGTGAATGCAGAGATAGTAACGCAAACATCCAAAAATTGAGAATTGAATTTCAGGCTGTCCTCGATTTATGACCGTGACTGTTGGAAGTTACAACAGCACTGAAAGAAGTTTTTTTTTCCTATGCTTTTGGCCATTGCAGCGCAATTACTTATAAATACGATTACTTCTTCATACACCGTTTTATTTTTTGCATTTAAAACATGGAGATTCCCCCCAAAACTCACTCTCTGGGCCGCCTCTCCCTCGGGGCTGTGATTTGGGTGCCTCTGTCGCGAGGTCTGCAGCTAGAAAGGAAACAGGAATAAGGCCGTGATCACCCGGTGGTCTCCTTTCCCTCTGTCCCCATGCAAAGTCACAAGAAATGCATATCTACCATCCCCAAAGGGACCGAACTGAGAAATTTCACGCTCCTAAGCAGATTCTGCATAAACAGAATCCTCACCCATCTTAGCCACCCCGTCCGAGGTGCTTAGACCACAACCCCCATCATCCCCAGACAGTTAAGAGCGTTTAGGGAAGCTGTAGAGGTGGGTCCTCGACTTACGACGTTTCCTTTAATGTCCGTTCCAAGTCACACAGCGGCGCTGGAAAAAGCGACTTACGACTCCCGCTTACAATTGTTGCAACATCACGGGCTAAGGCGATCCCTACTGGTGACCTCCCCAGCCAAGCTGGTTTCGCTTAACGACTGCACGATAATCGCTTAACGACCGCAGCGATTTACTTCACAACCGTAGCAGGGGGGGAAAAGTCATAAAACCGGGCGCGCCTTCCCAAACGACCGCCTCACTTAGCGATAGGAAAAACTCCAGATCTTTTCACACACACAAAAAAAACCCCACCACAAGCCAGTTTGTTTTCACAAGACCCGCAATCGTGGACACCCACAACCTTGGATGGACAGACCAAACTTACTGGTGGTGGCTTTGCAGCAAACCGAAACGCGTAGCTTCAAACACTGGCCAAGACTCTCCGGTGCAGGGATAGCTGTCGGAACGGAAACAAACCAAGAATTTTACTACTGCATTGTATTCTTATTTTTATTCTGTTCTATTCCATTATTCTATTCTATTGTATTATTCTATTCTATTTTCTATTCTATACTGTTTTAAATTTTACTATTGTATTGTATTGTATTGTATTGTATTATTCTATTCTATTCTATTCTATTCTATTCTAATTCTACTCCATTCTATTTTATTTTATTTTATTCTATTATTCTATTCTATTCTATTCTATTCTAATTCTACTCCATTCCATCCCATATTTTCTATTCTATTCTATTCTATTCTATTCTATTCTATTCTATTCTATACCATTTTATTTTATTCTATTCTATTCTATTTCTACTCCATCCCATCCCATTCTATTCTAATTCTACTCCATTCCATCCCATTCCATATTTTCTATTCTATTCTATTCTATTCTATTCTATTCTATTCTATTCTATTCTATTCTATTTCTATTCTATTTTATTCTATTCTAGACATTGTAGGAGAACAGCTGTGTTAGTCTAGTAGCCTTAAATCAGAAGGAGTCTAATAATACAATTTCCAACACATTAAGGTATAAAATATTATGAGCATCGTTTATATTTTTTGAATACAGTGTATTGGTTGGAAAGGTGCGAACAAACTCATCCTGATTCCTGCCCCTCATAAAAATGGTAAACTCCTACAGCCAAATATTAGGTCCCAGAAAATATTCCTTATTATTAAACTGTTCTCATTTATTTAGAAACTGGAGAGAGGAGACTGCAAGGGGAATGAATGGTATCACTGTTCATCAGAGACAGCCATGATCTAGCAAATGTAGAAGTCTTGCAAATCATAGCAACAGTATAGACAGCATAGCAACAACAGCTGCAGCAATGAAAGAAAGAAAAAACTCAATATGGGTTGTGAGAAGAACAAACGTAAGGAATGACAAGTCAACAGCTAAAGAGCTCCACAAGAGTCCATGTCACCAACATGATTGATAGTAAGTAACCAAACCTTCTCTTGTCTGTTCTTATACTTAAATAAACATCAGTGTGTATATGTGTCTGCTTATTAATCTATGTGTGTGGTGTTTTCCTGATGGCCAAGTAGTGATTATTTTCACAAAGTTCTTCGTGTAGATGCTGATGCTGTTCCTTTTTAAGGAACTAGGATTTTCAGTTTGGTCAAGCTAGATTTTTATTAGCATTTGTTACACTTTCAAACTTCTGATCAAAACACTTAGTAAATCATTCATTTTCTCCTAATGTCTTACCCAGTGAAGCCTACTCGGATATCAGTATTGCTTGTGACTTAAGAGCTTGACAGAGCTGCTCTTCACATGCTGTTCATGATAGAAGCAGAGGCATTACGCTGGAGATTGGTTGGGACAGCAGGATTCCCATTATAGAAGGCTTACCCCAAAAGAAGTATGATTAGGGTCAACATTTTTAAAATGTATGCATGCATTTTAAACCTTGCTTGCTGAAATTGTATTAGTCTGAGATACACTGTTCCACTATCAATGGATGGAAATTATCAGAGCTGAATACTACTGATTTATTTATCCTGCCAAACACAAAATCAATTCTCAGGAATTTGTATCTTGAAAACATGAAATGTCATAAAAAGCCTAACATCAAACTACGACAAACACTGACACAATATTCATTCCCTTCTAGACAGTAGTGGGATAGCATTTTTGATGACGTCTGGGTGGCTGGGCGGAGCCTCCAGCCACTGCCGGTTCGCCCAAAGCAGAGCAAACCGGTAGCAACCCACCCCTGCTTCTAGAACAGCTAAAGCTTTCAGAAGATCAACCATGAAAAATACAACACAAACACAGTAAGTGGTTCTTTAAGGCAATGATACTTCATATTAATTTAGGAATAAAATCTGGTGAGGATAGCTTCTAATTCAACATGGATAGAATTGCACTGTAGACTCATGAATTTTGTTCAGAGTACATGATTACTGCACTGTGCTGAACATAAAGGCAATAATTCCACTTGTAGTCTTTTGCTATGCAGTTCTGGCCGCAGGCAAGCTAATTTGATATTTGTGATCATTTATCTTCGTTGTCTGACATGAAGACCAAGTAATATAGAGCACTGTTTTTCAACCCTGGCAAATTTAAGATGTGTGGACTTCAACTCCCAGGATTCCGAAGTCAGTCCGCATATCTTAAAATTGCCACAGTTGAGAAACACTGATCTAGTGCCAGATTACCATTTTTGAAAAAAAAGTTTTACAATTTATTTTTATAAGCTTCTGTTCTTCCAAGCTAAGTGTGCTATCCAACTATTTCTTACTCTATCTTCCTTTATTGATTTTTTCCATGTGTAAAATATACCAGAACAATGCATTTTATCATAGTAAAGCAACTACTCATTTCTGCAGCTGCCTTCGTAGAAGAGTATACAATATTCCTATTTTCGATTAGAAAGGAACCCTATACTCCCAATGACTCCCAGACTGGAGGCTGGGAAAAAGTTTTGCTCTTGCTATGTAGATGGAACAGCTGTCACCTGTTATATCCACTGAGACTAACCCAGTCCAGAAAAATGGCACTAAACAGAGACAAAGAAGCCAACTATGCCAACATTCCCAATAGAGCTTCTATTGGGAAACAGCTAATGGACACAGCTCAATTGCAACATGTTCCAGCATTCTCCTACACACAAAATGATAGCATGCTGTACAAAGTGATAGCATAAACTCACATTATGCTATTATTGTATCCTAATACTTTGTACTCAGTACTATAGACAGCAATTGCCCTATTCCTGACCCTTCTTATGGTTAAGGAGTCATATCTTCCTCTGCTATTCACATCCATTACTTTGTAAAGAGAGGTTGGTTCATACAAGGCAGCACGCAAATAGATGCCCAAGCAGGAAGACAATATTCTAGATATGCTCAGGGAGGGGAAAACTCAACTGTTAAGGTGGTAGAGAAATTGCCCAGGACACACGTTAACCCCAACTACGTGTGTCATGTTAGCTATGGTAAAATGATTGGTTGGACATGAAGATTTAATGAACCTAATCAATTGTTATTAAATAAACTACTTACACAAACAATACAATGTGATGTGTGAACCCACTGTTCATTCGAGAAACAATGTTTCAGTTAAATAAGGGTTGTTGTATGAACACAGCCAGAGAAAGGATAAAAGTACATGTCAGGTTATCCATAGTCAATTCTGGCTCCCTCATTTTGAAAACTGTGAGGAAAGATATAGAATAGCAGGCTATATTCACTTGGCTATATTCACACAACACACTTATGATCAACTCATCCAAATGTTCTTGGTTCACACAACAAACAAACCAACCAACCATAAATTAAGCTTCTATGGCTGATCTGCACAGCACATTAGACTAATATGTGCACTTTATCTACAGTCTCCCTGTCTCTTTGCCTGCAAGGATACAGGATCCTGTCAGGAACACACGGCACAAAAACAAATTAAAGCATAGGAACTCTCATTTACAGAAGTGACATCAAGTGGGGTCTAATATTAGGCCAAACTTCCCCAACCTGGCACCTTCCAGATGTTGGGTCTAGAACTTCCCTTTCTGGCTATAAAACCGCCAACACTCCTAGAGAGCTGTCAGGTCGAGGAAGAGCGCATTAGGCAGCAGACTCAGCCGGATTTGAATTGCAGAAAGGCAGCAATCGTTTAAAATGAATTATCTTGATCAAAACTGAAAGGAAGGAGGGCAGCGCTTGTAGGACTGTCTGTCTCAGGTGCCAAGGAACTCGACTCGGCTCGACTGGGGCGCTTGCCAAGCGTCAAGTTATAACAGGACTGGCGCAAAGCTGGACTCGTTCTTCAAGACTAAAAGGCGCTTCAGGTCTGCCGAACTCGGGCTCAAGGAATGCTCAAGAGCCGTCGACACGAAAACGTCCTTCCTTTCGCCGATAACCACCGCCCACCATCTGAATAAGTCCTGCACCTTCTCACGCGACCGGTCGAGACAGAGGAACCGGGCACCGCGAGGAGGTGGCACCGACTTGCAAAAAAAAGCTGGTTTCGGAATCTACCACTTCTAGGAAGTGACGCCTTCCCAGAATCCTACCGCAAGAGGCGAAGTTGGCGCTGGCTTGGTTTGGCTTGGTTGACGACGACGACGACGGCGGCGGCGGCGGCGGCAGCGTCTTTGCCACCCGTCTGGAGTGCTGAGGTGAGTTCGTCCTTCCGCGCTTGGATTTGGGTTGTGCGGCCGGTCTTCGGTGCCGTGGACTCCTGCAGCAGGTAGCTTACTCCGGACTTTTCTTTTGGCTCCTTTCTGCTTCCTCCTGCTCCTCTCCAAGCGGAGCAAGTTGCAGGAGAAAGTTTATGAAGAGAGAGAAAGAGAGGGGGTTGGTTTGCGTTTGCCTATGCAAATCTAGAGCAGGCGCCGAGTGAGTGACAGCAGAGCGGCTCGGAGTTGTTTTGCAAAAGCCAGCGGCCGCGGCGGCCGAATGAACCCTCGGCGTGGGGAGGGGTGTGTGTGTGTGTGTGCAAAGTTAAGCAAGTTCTTGTCACGAGTTGGCGGTTGTTGCCCTTTTCTAAAGAAAAAAACACCAAAACTAGCTCAGGTTTCCGGACGGTCCTCTTTGGAGCTCCCCAAGCGCTGCTTCGCCCTAGAAAAAAGGCCGCGCGGTTAATTTTGCCTCGGATTCCACGCGCCGCAAATCAAACGAACACTGGAGCCACACGGGTGGCGATGAGTGGTGATCTTCCGCATGGATCTTTGGG
>JANHFM010006782.1:319028-331855 GCA_032468115.1 Grayia smithii
ATATAAATAAACAGGCTATGGTCGAATTCTGCCCAAGTGCTCTAAACTTTAAGAAGCCATGATTTAAAACAGCTTATGCCTTAGTGTAGTAAACAAATCAATTTTTAACCTCTTTAAAGGCAGTACAGGTGGTCCTCATTTACCAACTGTCTGTTACAGTGACTGTTTGCAGTTACAGTAATGAAAAAGTAATGCTTCAACTAGTCCTGGCATATATGGCATCTGCAGGTTTGTAAAGCAAAGGAAATCTGAATTAAAACCTTCAAAGACAGTCACAATTTTATTTAGGGACATCTACACTTAATGACCAAAGTGAGTTGCTAAACCAGGACTACCTGTATTTTGGTCTGCTTTAAATCGAGCAGTGTTTCTCAACCTTGGCCACTGGAAGATGTGTGGAGCAGAGCTGGCTGGGGAATTCTTGGAGTTGAAGTCCACACATCTTCCAGTGGCCAAGGTTGAGAAACACTGAAATAGAGGGATCCAGAAAATGTAAGGATTTTGGATATACAGGTAGTCCTTGACTTATGACCACAACTGCGCCTAAAATTTATGTTGCTAAGTGAGACATTTGGTAAGTGAGTTTTGCCCCATTTTATGACTTTTCTTGCCACAGTTGTTAAGTGAACCATTGCAGTTGTTAAGTTAGTAACATGGTTGCTAAGTGAATCTGGCTTCCCTATTGACTTTGCTTTGTCAGAAAGTTGCAAAAGGGGATCACATGATCCCGGGGCGTTGCAACTGTCATAAACATGATTCAGTTGCCACCAAGCATCTGAAATTTGGGGATGCTGCAACAAGTCATGAGTGTGAAAAACAGTCATAAGTCGCTTTTTTCAGTGCCGTTGTAACTTTGAACAGTTACCTAACAACTGTTGTAAGTCAAGAACTGTCTGTATCACTCACGCCCTGGTTACTTCTCGGTTGGATTATTGCAACTCCCTCTACATGAGGCTGCCCTTGAGGTGCACCCGGAGGCTCCAACTGGTCCAGAATGCAGCCACGCGTGTGGTTATGGGAGCTACCCGTTACTCCTGTGTAATACCTCCTGCGGGAGCTGCACTGGTTGCCGGTGGTCCTCCGGATCCACTTCAAGGTGCTGGTACTCACCTATAAAGCCTTTCATGGCTTAAGTCTGGGGTATCTGCAGGACCATCTCCTGCCTTCCTCCTACCGTCCTGTGTGCTCACACAGGGCTGCCCTCCTCAGGGTGCCACCGAACAGACAATGTTGGCTGGCGACACCCAGGGGCAGGGCGTTCTCTGTGGGTGCACCTACCCTCTGGAATGGGTTACCCACCGAGCTCCGGACGGCGCCCGATCTCCACTCTTTCCGTCGTGACTTAAAGACTTGGCTGTTCCAACAAATGGGCTGATTCTGTTCCTGTGGTTTTATTATTTATTATTTTAGATTTCAGTGGGTTTTAAATAGGATTTTAACTGTTATTGTGTGTTTTTAGTTGTTGTTCGCCGCCCTGAGTCCTTCGGGAGAAGGGCGGCATATAAATCTGTTAAAATAAAATAAAATAAATAAATCTTACTCTTAAAGCAGTTGCCTAAGTTAAGAAAGTTGAATATATCAGATCTCTCTTGCTATTTTGGCTATTAACAGTACTGATTTCTCTTTCAGGGAGTGAAAGTGTTGGACCTTAGCATCCTTTTAAACTACAAATTGGGACCTACCACCCCTTTCCACTCTGCATGGATTAGCAAGAGGAGAGCCTTCTGTTGGCTCTATCCGTTCTACCTTCCGTTCTGCTCTTGTGTTTGCGATGGGTTGGTTGCTGAACTGACTTCAAGAGGTACCAAATCATGAGTCTTCAGGCTCAGCCAAAGACTTCAAACAAAAGAGCTGGAAAACGGGTTGCATTTTTTAATGAGCAAGATGCTCTCCTGAAAGAAGCTCAGCAGCAGCAGCAGCAACAGCTAAAAGAAGGACAGTATTACAGCCACGGAGGGAATGTGCCTCCCACTCAGCCCATGGAGCTGACCAAGGCTGGGGTTTTCACCAGCGTTCCCAGCAATGCTGCATTGCTTAATTCAATGTATCAGGACAGAGGTGAAGTGAGGATGACACCCCAGCAACTGGCTGCTGTCAAGTGGCAGAGTTCCCTAATGGGAAACCGGCTGCCTGAGCGAAGTGAGGCAAATTGGCAGCCTCAGCCCGGAGCGTGGAACCATGGCATAGTTTATGGTGGCAACCAGAAAGGAGGACATCCTAATGCCAGCATCACAGATTACTATGGCCACCCAGATTCCCTGAAAAGAAACAGGGAGAAAGGGGGAGTGGTATCACAGCTGAACTTGTATGGGGATGCTGTCCAGCAGATGCTGTCCCAAAAGGCCCAGTTGGAACAGCAAGCATTGGCCAGGCAGCAAGCCCAGATGACCTCTTTCCAGCAAATGCAGCAGCAGCAACAGCAGCAGCAACAGCAACAAAATCAAAGCCTCTCTTTGCAACCTTTTCAGCTGGCATTTGGTCAGCAGGGCCAGAAACAGGGTCTTCCTGAGTTACTGCATGTTCTTCAACAGGCTCCCACATCTTCCAGCCCAGCTTTTACTGCCCAGCAGAAACAGCAAGCTCTTCCACAGTTGCAGCTGTTTGAAAACTATTATTCCCAACAGCAGCAGCACCATCACCACCAACAACAACAGGCAGGAGTGCAGACTTTTGGCCTTCAGCCCTCGGCTTCTGTGCCACAGCCACATCTGGGAGCACCCCCTCAGCCTGTTCAGCATCATATGGTTTCCCATCAGTTCCACCCAGTTTCTGAGAGGAATCAGGAGTTGCTGAAGGCTCTGACAGAGCAGAACCCCCAGGCAGTTCTACCACAGGCACAAATCAATCTCCCAAGGAGATCACGCAGGCTCTCCAAGGAAGGTGTCCCACCAGTACCTTCTGGAGAAGGAACACTGGTCTCCAAGGCAGTTGAGGATTACCCTGGGAACATTGTGCCAACCCACCCCTGGCCATCTCAGCAACACCCGGAAGTCCAGTTCCAACCTCAGTCTGAAATGTTCAGTCACAAAGAAAGTTATTCGCAACTAAGTAGGGCAGAACTAGAGCGTGGGGATATGCCACCAGGGAGTCAACCAAGCCAGCCTGACATGGAGATGTTGGGCATGTATGAGAATGCCCAAGAAGCAGGAAAACAGGTGGGTGCCACTGACGGCATTGGTCCAAGAACAAACGACTTTGGTGCAGTTAGAGGAGGAGTCATCCAGAGTACCCGGAGAAGACGGCGTATTTCTCAAGAAGCCAACCTCTTAACTCTGGCTCAGAAAGCTGTCGAGTTGGCTTCTCTTCAGAATATCAGGGTAAGTGATACCTCTTGACTTGTTCTGTGACTGTTACTCTTTTTCATTTCTTAAAGTGTTGGAAGGAGCTGGCAGCCACTTTATTTGTATTCTTCAGAGATGTGTCTTTACAAACTTTTATCTCACTTTCAGAGGTTTGTTTTTTGTTTTTCTCACATACCATATTTCTGGCAATTGAAGGAGAAGAGAAAATACTTGCATGTACTCAAATCGACAAGGATATTTGGTGTCTCCCAGTGGTTTTCATACTTGGCATCATTAAGATGTGTGGACTTTCCAACTCTCAGAATTCTGGGAGTTGAAGGCCACACATCTTAACAGTGACAAGTTTGAAAAACAGCAGTCTATCCCTTTCTGTGGAATAGAAATGGACAGTCAAATCAAGAATTGCTGCCTGAGAGAAGTATCTTTCTGTTCTCTTTCTCAAATCAGTTACACCATTTATATTTATAAATGGAAGGAAAGCACATTTTGAAAGTAGAAATGAAAACCTACAATCCTGCTAATGGATTTAAACTGAGAATTTATCAGTCAGATGGCAGCAAATAGACTTCAGCTTGGATATCTAGTAATTTTAATTTCCACCATGCTAAGAATATTTGCATATTAGTCCACAGATGAATAAGGGACTTGGAGGCCCAGAATCATTAAGTAAGAAAGGGCCACTTAAGCCAAGAAGCCCAGTTGCCTGCTTGTTCCCAACAATAAGTTGATCAACAATAGAAAGCAAGACACTTCTACAGATCATTGGTTCCACCACTGAATGTTTTAATCATAAGGATTTTTCTTAATATTCTACATTCCTATTACTTAAGGCCTCTTTCTCGGTCCTCCAAATTCCTTTTGAATAACTCCTGCAAAAATAACTATCTCCAAAATCCTGCAATTCCCTTCAAATAACAGATTGATGTGATGGTTACACAAATCACATAAGTTCTAGTGCCTAAATAGCATATAAGAACAAGTTAAAGTCTTTCTTCTCACCCCTCTCTGAACCTGCATTGATTCTGCTGAAGTCTAGCATCACTTTTGTCCCTGTATCTATTGAACTTTAACTCTCTTTTTTTAAAATATAGTACAATACCCACCTACAATAGCACCTACAGTAGTACAATACCTATCTACACAGCCACCTACAAGAGTGCCATATCTGGAAATAATGTTATTTCCAGATATGGCTTTGTTGTAGGTGGCTTTGTTATTGCATTTTCTCTTTACCATGGGGCAAAATTTTTGTGTTTTTCATCTAAAAATAGAAAAATATTTGATTTAACCAGTGCACTGAATTAGCCAATGCACAGTGTTATTTTTTTTTAAAAAAAGAATAACTTGACTTTTTCTATTTCTTTTAATATCCAGAAAGCAAAGAAAGAGGCTAGAGAGAAAAAATCTTAGGAAATGCATATAAACTCATATATTAATTGAAGAAAGGTTCTTTGGTGGATGGATGGATGGATAGATTTATTAGAATAGAAATAGGAATAGAATAGAATAGCCCTGTGTATAAATATAACATGTAAATAAGTTTCCTTAGCAATAGGAATAATGGGAAATTAGGTGGTTGCATGGTCTCCAAATTACTAACTAGTCCTCCAGTTGCAACTTCCATTAATAATTAAGAAGTACGGTAAGTACAATCGACAATCTCCTAAGCTTGTGGTCTTAAAGTTTTTTGATAATAAAAAACACATAATACCTATTTATCTTCTCCCCTATGAGAGCCAGTTTGGCATAGTGGTTAAGTACCAGGCAGAAACAGGGGGCAGTAAGTTTCACCTTAGGCACAAAGCCAAATGGATGAGCTTGGGCCAGTCACTGTTTCTCTGTCGTAGGAACTAAGCAGTGGCAAACTATTTCTGAAAAATCTTGCCAAGAAAACTGCAGAGATTAGTCCAGGCTTACTCAAAGCCCCCTCCCCCTCAAAAAAATATCTCTTACGCTTTGAAATCCTGGGCTCTCTGTTTAGTTGTAGCTAGTACTAATTGCATTCCTATTCCTATCTCATTTCTTTTGTGTATTTAAAACAAATTGCTTGATGAAACATTGAAACTTTTGCCATATTGAGGTGGTCACAAAACTTTTTTAAAAAAAAAAAGTTTAAATAGTTTTGCTATGGATAGCAAAACTATTACCACAAGCCAATATTCCATTGATTTCAAAAGTAAGACCCCTTTTCTTTAAAAATACATTAGTAACTTGAATGGTTTCACTATTTTAGTTTAAACAGCAGGTCTTTGGAACCATGATAATTGAATTTCTCTTGCCTACTGCTCAAAGATTTGTTATGCATTTTCTTTAATGGAACACAAACTTTCAGATAGCTGCCATATTTATGGTTTGTTTCATCTTGTCTCTAGCATGATCTCTAAGCACATAGGATGATATATGCCTAATAAACAAAGAAAAACACACACAACTCAGGCTGTGTATAATATATAACTTATCTGATGCTCCTTTTGGGGTTGATTGCTTATACTGTACTAAGTAAAGGTAAAGGTTCCCTTTGTGCATACGTGCTAGTCGTTCCCGACTCTAGGGGGCAGTGCTCATGTCCATTTCAAAGCCGAAGAGCCAGCGCTGTCCGAAGATGTCTCTGTGGTCATGTGGCCGGCATGACTAAACGGCAAGGACGCATGGAATGCTGTTACCTTCCCACCAAAGGTGGTCCCTAGTTTTCTACTTTCATTTTTTACGTCCTTTCAAAGTGCTGAGTTGGCAGAAGTATACTGTACTAGTCATTCCCCAAAAATCTTGGCCATGCTAATAGGAAATTACGAGAGTCTTATTTCAGAAATATTGCAATACAGCAAATTGGGAAAGATGCCCTAGACAAGTGTAGAGGATTTCATTTGATGTTTGGATGCAATAAGAATACCTGGGTATTCCATTGTGTGTAACACTGGTGCATTACATAATAGTATATCCTACTCTTTGGTCTGCATTGCATTGCATATAAATAATTTCAATATAGTGATCAAAATGTTTCTACACGTTCAACCACTTATGCATACAACGATATGATTTTTGTTTCCATGGTGAAATTATTTCTTTCCTAGAAGAATAATTTCAGAGTAGTAGCTCTCCTGCACACCAGCATTGGCCAGATTTACTCAACAAATGTTGGAAGTTTCTGGCCATCTCCTTTTGTTGGGCAAATAAAAGGATAAAGTGCTGCGTAAGCTTGAGGCTTGCAGTTGCTTGGGTGCATACTTGTAAAATGGATCACTTTGCTTAACAAATTAAGCCCAGCTTTAAGATAATTTCAAACTATATGCTGAAGAAGAAAGCATTTTATTTTAGGCATTTTGGGTGGAAGAGTACAAAGTTTTGGAAACTGCATTGAAAGTTATTCATAATATAGTTAGAGCCAGATCTAATGTTGGATGTGTTTCATTATACACAAAGGGGTGCTTATGCATTAATTTCATATGAAAAGTACCAGATATTACCCATTATGTACTACTGACATTTGCCTGTATCACTCTTCACTAAAATGATACAATCTAAAAGAATATTCCCAGAATACTCAATGAGTCTGATAAAGATATCTGGAGAACATCTAGGGAAGGAGAGTCTAAATGCACACCCAAGCTTTTATGCCTTCCAGAGTGCCATCTACTGCCAGCAGCCCTATGAGAAATATTCCACAAGGGGAAAATAGGAATGTAGATCGTTTTGGAAAGTCCACCCAGGTTTCCCCCCTTTATGAAAAAGCTGTCTCTCACCAATGAACTTTAAAAGAATGGCCCTTAATTATTTACACGATTCAAACAGCCTCCTTTCTATTACAGAAGTGCAAAACAAAACAAAATATGAATTAATTGGAAATAGATTTGGTTTTTCTGCAGTTCGATATTTTAGTATGGTTTGTTTGTGATTTTACTTGGTAATTTTGTAAGCTGTTTAAAAAAAAGTTATCAAGCCATGGTATATAAACAAGAAATAGTATTAAGTGGTAAGACCCCCTTGGGCTGAAAGAAAAGGATTGAGGATTGAGTGGGTGTAACACCGGTGTATTATGAATGGTTGTATTCAACTTTTTATCTTTGCAATGTTTAACTCTATATGTTCCTGAACAGTAATTTTTTTTTCACTTAGTTCTGTTGTTTGAAGGCCAATGTCCCCATCTCTAACTCTTTGTCTGCATTGACAAGATGTGATTTGTTTTTGGCTTAGCTTGATATGTTTATTACATGGTTTATTACTTAACTATAAGTGAAGAACAATTGTTCTTTCAGCAAACAAACCATGGCTTGTTGCTGAAAACAAACCATGGCTTGGTAAAGTGCGAGATGTTATCTATTGAAAGAAAGACTAATTTACTTCCCTCACTCACTGGAAGGAGACAATATCAGTTTTCAATGTGTGATTTTCAAAGACCTAATACCTTAATGTGCACATGTTTATTTTTTTAATTTATTTCAGGAACCTGAAATGTCAGAGGAAAAAAACAAGAGTGAGGCAACAGCTGCTGCACCAAGGAGTGTTGTAGAATTTGCCAGCTCTTCCCCAGCCCCAAAGAGACTCCGGGAGGATAACAGCCATGTGCCTCTCATTATTCCTGTGTCTGTACCAGTGAAGAAGCTGGATGCTCAAGATATCACCAGGGAAAAGGGCGAGGATGGGAAGCAGCAGCGGTTCCTGGTTAATGATCACGGGATTGCAGATAGCAAACCTTCTGTGATTGTCACCCGGAGGAGGTCCAATCGTAATTTGAATATGGACTCATCAGCTCAGGTAGATTTGGGGGCTAGAGATCTTAATCTTCCTGCATATATTTCCCTTTATGTCAACAGTCAGACTTCCCAAGGCAGTTCTCTCTTAGTCTTAGGAAACAGGATGAGTGCTTTAACAGTGGAGCCATTGACTAAGGAGGTTGGTGGGCTGCTCTTCATTATTTTGTTTTCATCCCACCTTTACTAAGCAGGGCAGAGGAAAGAGAAAATCCTCTCCCTTTCCCTTTGCGACCCCTAATGAATTGAACAGGGAGGACGCGGTGACTCAATGGCTAAGACTCTGAGCTTGTCGACCAGAAAAGTTGGCAGTTCAGCAGTTCGAATCCCTAGCGCCGCATAACGGAGTGAGTTCCCGTTACTTGCCCCAGCTTCTGCCAACCTAGCAGTTCGAAAGCAGGCAAAAAATACAAGTAGAAAAATAGGGACCACCTTGGTGGGAAGGTAACAGCATTCCGTGCGCATTCAGCATTTAGTCATGCTGGCCACATGACCACGGAATTGTCATCAGACAGCGCTGGCTCTTCAGCTTAGAAACGGAGATTAGCACCGCCCCCTAGAGTCGGGAACGACTAACACGTATGTGCGAGGGGAACCTTTACCTAATGAGTTGAACAGATTTCTGTGAACAGAGGAACTTGAGGACAGTTCATTGTTTCAGAGATGCAGGGAAGATTTTGAGACATAAAATATTTTCCTTTATGAGAGATGAAGCGTATTTCTTTTTATATATGTTTACATAGCACGAAGGCACTGCTCCAAAAGAAGTGGATGGTTTTGCACGGAAGCCAAAGCAACGACCAAGACCAGAACCTCTTTTCATACCCCCCAAAGCTGGCACCTTTATTGCTCCACCAGTCTATTCCAATATCACACCGTACCAGAGCCACTTACGTTCACCTGTCCGTCTAGCTGATCATCCTTCTGATAGGAACTTTGAGCTACCTCCTTATACTCCCCCGCCCATTCTCAGCCCAGTACGAGAGGGCTCAGGACTATATTTCCATGCTTTCCTTTCTGCTACTGGTAGTGCAGTCCCACCTCCAATGACTCCAAAAGCTGCGCACAGGACCCTACTCAGATCTAGTAAGTTTCTGGACAATGTTCTTGGTGGGTTGGGATGGGAGGATTTCCAGGATTGGATAACAGCTAACAGTTGTAGATAATACTCATAAATTGGAAAGTTTGTTCAAGCTGACGTATTTTGGATTTTGCTTAGCTAGGGTCTCATAATAACATTCTCCAGTTACATTACAATTCCCAGGATGATTGGCTGGGAATTATGGGCATTGCCAATGAATTTGGAGGGTGCCAAGTTGGAGATGATTTGTTTATACCATGGTAATTATGTTCAGTCTATAATCAAAACTTGACCTCAATAAATAATGTCTTTAAGTTGCTATCTTGTCTTATGTATTGAGATGACAGTTTTATATATAACTTAGTACATCATCATCAATCTTTTAGATAGATTGGATTGTATATTTAATTAAATGATTTTTTTTGTAGACAGTACAGAAGCCACCCCTCCTGTCCTCTCAGTAATGGGAGAGTGCACTCCTGTCAGCATTGAACCGTAAGTATTCAATTGAAAAAAATATAGAACACCATTATTCAGTGACAGAGTTGTCTTCTTGGTCATATGAGAAGTCTTTTCCCTAACTTAATTCCTGAGAACTTTAGCTTCTGTTAGTCCAGGGAGGAAGATGTTCTTCTATTCAGTTAGTCTTCCCAGCTAAGTTGAAGAGTCAAGTTGGAAGGAAGGGTGTGAACTGAGGTAAGAGATGTGGAGACCTCAAGATGCTGCTTAATTGCAACTTTCGATAGTTTCAGGCAATGTGGCTCATGTCGACGATGCTGAAAGTTCCAGTAAATCAGCTGGAGAATGTACCTTCCTACCCAGGACAATCTGATCTTTAGGCCAAAAATGGTTCTTCCTTCACTATTGTATCTTGAGACAGGCTTTATTAAAGACCTTCATTTGTGGAACTATTAATATTCATCAGTATGGAGAAGCAGGCAAAATAAAAATCACTGTTTCTTGCTAGTTCATAACACCATTTCAGTGTAGAGATACTTCCTAATATATGTGCATAAGTCACAAAGGTTCTTTTTTGAAAAGCAACTAGACTTAGTTTTTCCTTGAAGACGTTTTGCTTCTCATTTAAGAATCTTCCTCAGTTCTGCCTTCAGAACTGAAGAAGATTCTTAGATGAGAAGCGAAACATCTTCAAGAGAAAAATGAAGTCCAGTTGCTTTTCGAAAAAGCACCTTTGGGACACCCATGACCTGGATGACTGAGACTCTCCAGAGACATATGTGGATAAGAATTTCTATCTTGCAGATTTTCTTTTAAAAAATACATTTTATTTGGTGTTCTAATTAAGCATATAATCATATACCTGTTTAAACTCTCTTACCTTTGACTGATGCAAAGGGCTTTTAGTAGAGGGAATATCGGAGCCAAGTATTTTTTCTCTCCTGATTTCCTACAGAAATGGATAAGCGATTGAGCAAGAATGTAGAATGAATGAATGCTTTATTAGAACATAGGCATCCATGACAGGGTGAGAATAGGGAGTGACACAAGATGTCATGATACAAACCCCACAACATGTACATTATTTCTACCTGAAGTTGTGATGCGTATTCATGTTGTCATCTTGACATAATTGCAGTTTGTTGCAGGAGCCTATGATTAGGAGCCTTGCTTCTGGTCCAACAACAGTATCTGTAGATAGAAGCTGTACTTAAGCACCACAGCTGATCCTTCTTAAGAGTCTTGGAAAAGAAATCCAAACCCTTTCAAGGCTTAAAAGAATCACTTTTATAAGCAAAACACACCCTGAATAATTCCAGGATAATGTTGTTAATATTTGTAACTAAGCCAGTTTCTAGACTAATAGATTTATCCACTTCTTCAAAATAACCTGGGAACTCAACATGCCTTACGTTTAGTTGTGATATCATTTAGCCACACTTGTTTGTAGATGGCAGATTGCAGTCCTGCTACAAATGCATTTTGAATATACATCTATATCATAAGCACACACACTCATACATTCATGTTTGTATCTGTTGAGGAAATTGTTTAAATGTGTATGTGTTGCTTACTCCTCTTGTTCTAGCAAGGGGATTGCTCTCTGGCTTTTACTCTGAAATGGGTTATGGTGATACCAAGTCCACTAAATAAATGGAACAGTTTAGCAATGATTTAAGCTTCAGGCACTAGAGTTGAAGTTAAGTCTGATATGAAGATTTAACAAGCAGTCCTGTCTTGGACTGGTCTCTTGATTTTTCCATAATTATCACTTAGCATTTTAATAACATATTTAGCAATTATCACATAGCAGATGAGTTGTATAGAATGATAAAAGCATATGTGAAGAAATTAGCCATATTTGGGTCTTCTGATATGTAAGTAAACAGATTACAGCTGTTTTCTTTATTGAAAGCTTCTGAATTTTCCCCCCTATTTTTAAACCATTTATCCTAATTAGCATATGTTGCTTGCCAGGAGTATAAAAGAAGAATCTTTATTTTGAGGCAGTTGAAATGGTTGAAGTAGATCTTGGAACAGATTATTAAATATATTTCACATCACGGGCACCCGTGAAACTGTCCTTTGTTTCAGATAAGCAGGCTGTGCTTTGGTGTATCACTTTGTTGATGTTCAATTATTTATTTAAGGCGGATCAACGTGGGGTCTCGGTTTCAAGCAGAAATCCCACTGCTTCGAGATCGATCTCTGGCAGCCTCTGATGTGGCCAAGGAGCAGTTGGTGTGGCAGCCATGGGAGGAATTGGAAAATAATCCAGCAATCCAGGAGAATGGTAAAAAAAAATGTATATCTGAATGGCCATGAAAACAAGGAGGGAGGTGATAGAACTTCTAAAAGTCACTGGACAGTCAACCAAGTTGATGGCCTTTGATTCACTGCAGAGGTAGACCTCCACTTATGACCACAGTTGAGCCCAAAATTTGTGTTGTTATGTGAGAAATTTGTTAAGTGAGTTTTGCCCCATTTCACAACTTTTCTTGCCCCTTTTGTTAAGTGAATCACTGCAGTTGTTAAATTAATAACATGGTTGTTAAGTGAATCTGGTTGCCCCATTGAGTTTGCTTGTCAGAAAGTCGCAAAAGGCAATTGCATGACTCCTGGACACTGTAACCCTCATAAATGTGAGTCAGTTGTCAAGCATCTGAATGACCATGGGGATCCTACAACAGTTGTAGCGTGAAAAATAGTCATAAGTCACTTTTTTCAGGGATGATGTAACTTTGAACGGTCACTAAATGAACTGTTGCAAGTCGAGGGTTACCCGTAATCAATAAAGCTTGCACCAGAGCAAGGAATTCTAAATAGAAAACCATTGTGAAAATGGGAAACTTGAGAGTAATTGTAATAATGAAAATTATTCTTTGTCATTTTGTCCCACATTTGTTAAAAAAAACAATATTTAAATTTATCAGAAGCACACAGTGTCATCAATCTGACCAGATTTTTTTTTTTAAAAAAAATTGGGATCTTCCACTGACAGCTTCTCTTCCTGCAGTTCACCTCCCTCCTCAAAATCTGCTCCAATGTTGAAAGTACAGAGAAGATTCTAGACTATTTTTGTGTAAAAATTGTGAACTTGTGATTATGGTTTTTAAGATTGGATGGTATGGTTTTTAGAAATAAAGCAATACAATGTAATATATAATGTAACTCTCTATAGCAGTGTTTCTCAACCATGGCCACTGGAAGATGTGTGGACTTCAATTCCCAGAATTC
>JANHFM010006783.1:12542-25894 GCA_032468115.1 Grayia smithii
GTAAATATTTTCACAGCTCTGTTTTTGACTCGTGCAGTATACAGGTCCTCAATGGAAGGCAGGTTGATAGCAATTGTACCACATACCATTACCACATACCATTCTTACAGAAGAGTCTGGTCTTGACTGCTTTGAAAACATTAAGGAACGGTGTTTTGGATCTCTGGAGGCAAGATGTTCTAAAAGAAAGGGAAAACATGGTGATATACTTTGTTTTTATATAATTCATAAGTATATCTCACCAAACAATATATATATAATTTATACAGCTGCCCATCTTATCCAAATGATTTCAACATCTTATAAGGATTAAACACACATAACAACCCACAACATAAAACCCCAAACACTCAAGGATATTGGTAGGTTAGGAATGAACTGTGGGATCCTTGGTACTCATTGGGCTGGGTTATTTGTTTGAAGATATTTTATTATCAATTAGATTACATCATCAGTGCAAGGACCAAGAACTCCACCAAAGGATAAACAATAATCACATTCAGAGCTCCCTCATCAACCACAGACTTCAATTCTTAACCATTTTAAACTCCCAGCATTCCCTTTTTAAAACATCCCTAAAGTTTCCAATAAACATAGTTGAATTAGTTTTGACTTAAAATCATAAGATACTCTTAGCTTTTAATTTGTTGATATGGAATATTACAAGTGTTTATTCCAGAGCTCTTGCAAGTAATTATAAAGATAAATAATACTTTGTACATGTTTATATGAATTCACACAAAACATATTCCAGTCTGATAGTAATTTGCAGGTGACTTGCTGGACTAATGAAATTAGAATATGCCTTTAATTGAATATATTGCCATTTTTTAATTTTAGACAATTTACATTTCTCTTATAATAGCTCAAAAGATTTAAAAACTTGACTGAAAATAAGTTGATCTAAAGTATAAATATCTCTAATTTTCCGTAACATGTTAATGACTTCTTTTCAATATTTTAGCTGTTGTGTTATGAAAAGAAAATAGAACTCAGTGACATACTTGTGGTAGTGTTAAAATTTATAGAGAACATATCAATAAAATATAATGCATGTGGTCTAAAACACTAAGGTTGAAGGCTTGGACATTTATATTCTTCAGGCTCAGTGAAATGAATTATAGGAAATATGTAAACATCACAATAAAGTAGGGTGTAACTATTTTCAGCTTCCAAATGGATTTTGTAGCAGACAATCTATATAATTCATAATACAATTAATGATAGATAAAAAAAAGTTAAAGGAGTCAATGCGGATTTTACTCTGCTACTCATTGCCAACTATAGGGCTCATCTCTGTTTCAAGGCCATTGAGCCAGCCCTGTCTGAAGACATTTCCGCGCTCATGTTTCTAGCATGACGTCATGGAGCACTGTTACATTCCTACCAAAGTGGTACCTATTTATCTACTCACATTTGCATGTTTTCGAACTGCTAGGTTGGCAGGAGCTGGGGCAAAGACGGGAACTCACCCTTCACATGGGGCTTAACCGCTGAGCCACCCCATAATTCATGATAGCCATAAGAAATAAATAAACAAATACATACATATATACATACATACATACAATACTAAATACACGATAAAATTATATAATTCATAATGATATAAGGTATAATATGATTACATAATTTATAATATATAATAGAATATATAATTCATAATACAAAATTCATAATGACAAAATTCATATAGCATAGGATCCATATGATGATATTTGTTACAAAATTATTCTTCATTAAATGAAAGGTGAGGTAAATGATAATTTGGAGAACTGAATCAAATAAAAGAGATGTAGCCAACATTTTAAAGTTTCAGAGTGCTTCATATTAAAGAAGGAAAATGAAGGCAGTTTCTCAGTGATTTGGTAAGTGTATAAATCTGATTATTCAGCTCTTGCTCATGGATATCAAATAACCTGCTAGTAGTTCATAATGTAACAGCTGTCTGGCTACTCAGTATAGTATAAGAAACCATGATGCCAAAAAACTCACATAAGAAAAAGGAATGCTTATGTACCATGTTTCCCCCAAAATAAGACCCAACCAGAAAATAAGCCCTAGCATGATTTTCAGGATGTTCATAATATAAGCCCTACCCCAAAAATAAGCCCCAGTTAAAATCATCAGCCAGACGGACACATTTAGTACTGTATTTCTCTGAACATACAACTTAACCAAAAAAATAAGCCCTAATGCATCTTTTGGAGCAAAAATTAATATAAGACCCAATCTTATTTTGGGGGAAACACAGGTAACTAATTGTTAGTAAAAGTGTGCCAGGTTCCTCAATCATGCCAAAAGTGGTACGTTTTAAAAGCCAAGTGTAGCATTACATCTATTATTCATGTTAGAACCACAAAAACATTAAATAACCATGGATTTAAAAGAGGTTCAAACAATTGTATGTATTATTAATAGTTGTACCTTATCCCAAATCCTCTCTATTTTAAAACAATTATTTGACTGTTTTGAAAATCTATCTTCCTAGAAGTTGTCAGAATCTACTAGAAAGATGCATTTCATTGATAACTGTATGTATATATAGGATCTTCAGAAATGTTTTTTAAAATACCTGAAAAATATTTAAAAATATTTAGGGGTGATTGTTATGAACAAGCATTTAATTGACACGAGCATATAATCTATTCAGGAATTTAAATACATGCTACATCAATGCATGCACTTAAAAATTAATGACATTTATTTGATGTTATTTGCATCATATATTGCTTGTGTTTATTTTTATATTTTTCTTATTAAGAATAAGTAATACATTTTAAAAGTGTTAGTATTTCATTAGTTGAAAAATAAGTAAAGATTTTCATTTAGAACAGTATCAGAAAATTTTTCTTTATTTGGTTTATGGTCAGTATTAAATAGTGTCAATCATTTTTTAGGGTATGAATATTTGGGAAATTCCTCCAAATGGGCAAGGAATCACAACTTTATTAGCCCTGAATATTTTAGAAAATTTCAATGTGAAAGGTATGGTCAGCTTCTAATTTGTACATATCTGTTGTTTCTAAGAAAAAAAAAAAGGCAGATGTTTCTACTTTAGGAAAAGAAGCGGGGAAAAAAAGCACCACATTTTTGTCAAATGGTTTATATTGAAGGAACGACCACTGAGAATGAGACTTATTTAAGAGACATTTATAGGACTATGCAAAAGATTGACAAAACTTGCCAGGTCAGCAAGTCTAAAAACTTTTAGCTTAAAGCAAAGGTCTTCAAACTTTGGCATCTTTAAGACACAAGTCTTAAAGCTGCCAGGTTTGGGGACCCTTGGCTAAAGCAATAGAAATCACACATTATTAGAGACTAAAAATGGGAAACTGGAGGGAAAAATTGAGAAAACGGTAATGGCAAATTTCTTCTGTGAGGTATCTGAGTTAAGTTTAACATAGCCATTTAGTTTCCCCGATTCACTCAATTTGAGGGTAACTTTATTTACCTTATTTATATAAATCACAATATCGTTTATTCAAACATAGAAACTCATAGAAATGTCTATTAATACAGGAGGCAATTAGAAAGAATAATATTTTGTTTTTATATTGTAAAAATTCCTAATCGTGTAGCAATACATGTAAAATTACTTCCATGAGGAAAGCAAAAAAAATGATGATATGTAATATATGTAGTGTTACACGCCTAATGCATACCTTCCAACTCTCCAGGAATGTTCAGGGCACAATTCTAATCTAGCCCCCTATTATGATGATCCAGATGATGATAAGATAAATTACAGTTCTAAAATGCTGCTTGTGGAGAATATGTTGGTGAGGCCACTGGTGAATTTTACTAAGACTATAAGGAATACTTGTGAAATCATAGGCTTAGGCCCTCCTAGTCTGAAGTATTGGCTTTTTAAAGTATATCAGTGGTTTTGGAAAGAGCATTAGTGTAATGAATTATTTTTTTAAAACATGCCAAATGCCATCTTGAAAATCCTGTCTTTCCTGGAGATTAGCTTTTATGGACTGATTTTATGATTTTATTAACATTTTATCTCATATTTTGTAAGCCAGCTGGAATGAGAAGAGCAGATGGCACATACATTTTGATAGCAAATGCCAAAGTACAAAGATAAGTAGATGGGAACAAGGAGGAAGATCCACCAGAATCAGCAATAAAAGAGAAATATTAGGTTGACCTTGGAAAAGAATGGAACAGAAAAAGAATGGCACTTTTGTCCTAGGTTGTCCCTATACAGGTCTGTTTTGATTTCTCAGAGAAATATTTTTCCAAAATCAGGAACCGAATAGTATGATAGTAGGGACAAAAGAAGGAATGGACCTAGAGCAAACATGAAATGGAATTATTTTTTAAATTTAATTTAAATTAATTACATATACCTAATATGATTACTTTTTATTAAATCTATAATCTTCCCTTCTGTCAATTGGAAAAGACTAGTGACAATTTCTGAAGATGCTCGGGTGACGATAGGACACATCTAATGCTGTCAGGTATCATCATTGTTAAATTTATATGCTGCTCAGCTCCCAACAACTCGGGGGGGGGGGTTACAAAATCATTAAAAACATTTCTAAAGCAAAAAACCAAACCAAAACAAGACAAGACAAAAAATAATAAAGGTAGCAGAGATAGAAATCATAAACAGGAACAAAAAAAAAGAAGAAAAGAAGGATTCATTCATACTAACCCAATGCCTGGGGAAAGAGCATCCTCTGGTGTAGAAAACAATGTATGAATCAATTCACTGTTTCTCTTCAGTAACTACTAAATACACAATTATACCTTCTATGTATATGAAGGATTTTATGAATTGCAAACAATAATTTGTGTTGGCTTTTTTCTGCAGATCTGGACCATAATTCTACTCATTACTTGCACATTTTAATTGAAGCATTCAAGCTGAGCTTTGCTGATACTTTTTGGTTTTGTGCTGATCCGGAAAAAGGAACAGTGCCTATAGCACAGCTCCTTTCTAAATCTTATGCCAGAGACCGTTCACATTTAATCAATTTACACAGGTAAGATGTCCTCCTGTTTGGTTTTACAAGTTCTACTACTTACTAATTACTTACTAAATATCAAACAATACCTCAGTGTTAACTATTATTGGCTTCAGCTTTCTTTTAAAATAAGTTATATTAATATTTGCCAGCTGTCCCAGTTGCTTGGTTATGCTGGTATTGATGTTTTTCTCCAAACTGCATGAGCTGCTTTCAAAACAACTTTGCTTCATAAGTAATTTTAGATACATTGGGAGTATCTACACTTGGAAAACCTGAGAATAATTCTTCATGGGGAAATAATTCTTCATATAAGTTGCAGAGTTGGCATGGTTAAGGTCCACCCTCAGAAACTGAACCTTACTGGGGAATTTTGGGTGAGTCATTCTGGCTCTATCTAACCCCAAGGATTATTCTGAAGAAAAATAAGAAGGCATTCTAATCTAATCTAATCTAATCATCATCATCACCACCATCATCATCCTACAATAGTCCTTGCTCAACAACCAGAATTGGGACTGACATTCTCTCACGAAACAATATGGCCAGTTGTGACTTGTGATTTTACTTCTTCATAGGCTTTACTTGTTGGAAGATCACAAATGATGATCACATGCTTTGACTGTCTGAAGCACCCACTGGTTATGAAATGCCCAAATCTTGGTCTTGTGACTGAGGGACACTGTCCCAAGTGTGAGGACGCAGTTATAAAGTTTCTTTTTAAGTACTACTATAATTTCGAATGATCAATAAACAGGAAAATCATTAAGCAGGAACAACCTGGATACCCATGATACCCATGATACTTCTACATTGCTTAATATAACAAATACAAAGTTTATTTTTTATCAGGCATAGTTTTATAGGAACACTAGATGAAATGTATGAGGAAGTGAGGTACCATACTTTTTGGAATATAAGATGCACTTTCATCCCCTAAAAGAGGGTGGAAATGTTGGTGCATCTTATACACCGAATACAGCCATTTTTGGGCCCCTGAAACCCCACTCCGCGCATCCCATTTTCACCAAAAACAGGCCCGTTTTTCACAAAACGGCATGTGCAGAGGGTTTGAGAGGCCTGCAGAGTGCTCCTGGGAGCCGGGGAGGACAAAAACTGGATGCGTGGAGGGCAAAACTATTTTTTTTCTTGTTTTCCTCTTTGAAATCTCGGTGCATCTTATACTCCAGTACGTCTTATTGTCCGAAAATATGGTACATGCATCTAGGTTGGGCAGAGGAGAGGAAAAAAGAATGTGAAGAAGCACATGTGCTTTATTAGTACACACAATTTAAAGAATAATAAAATACAACAGATTATCTACTCTCTTAATGAAAACTGCTCAGGTTCAAGCCAACCCCTTTTTCTAAGTAAAAAGCCCACTACGCCATCCATCTTCATTTATTCTTTTCCACTTGACCTTGGATGTCTGTAGGTTTTTATATCTGTCTTTTCACCCACCCTGTAGACTGCTGCAATTGACATTTTACAGCACTTAATGTGTCCTCTTTGGATTTTGTGTGGAGGGGTTGCCCCCCTACGTTGCTAGTTTTCAGAATGTACTTTTTAAACATTTGAAAGCTTCTAGATTTCCCCCATGGTTTAAATTCCTAATGTTAGTTTCTGAGGAATCATTTGATGGGTATATAGATTTGGTATTCACTGCTTGAGTATATTGTGGGAAATATTGCCTAACAAAATATATTCAGAGAATACTTTGTCAAAATGAGGAAAAAGTAAATGTACGTTTCTGTATTAGAATCATATTTTGTTAAAAAGTGCTGAGCTTTGGTAATTTAAACTTAAGGAATTTTGTCAAGTGTTGTGTTTACCATTATGCTGGAATATTTTCAAATTGACCAAAATACCAGAACACATCTTGAAAATCCCAAGGATCCGTCTGTTAAAAATGCAAATACTGTGTACTTTAGATAAAATGTTTGCTTACTCTGACTTACATTTGGGATTAACTTCTCAGTGGAAACACTTCTTAAACAATCCAGTTGTTACCTGTTCACAGGAGGTCATTTGATCCTTTCCTATGTAACTGCTTCAACTTTCTGCAGTACATATTGCAGTAAATAAATTGTTGAAAGTTTTCTTGATTGGCCACTTTAATTGAAAAAGAAAATGCTCTATAGCCCTAGTCTAGAACATTGCTCCATGTTTTGGATTCCCACACCAGTGGTCCGCAAATATTAAATAATACAGGAAGTGCATTATGCTCCATGTTTTTTTTTAATAGCCCCAAAACAGAAAAATAAAGTTGGACAAAAAATCCTGTTATCATCTTCTCTTGTAGTCATAGCAGTGCTATTTACATCACTGTAAATAGAGTGAGAGTGGAATAAAACAACAATTGAAAAAATATATTACTTTGATTTGCAAATGTTTTTGTGGACTTTGGCTGCAAAAAATACATAGATCCCTGGCCATAGACTGTGGCCCAATATAAATAAACAATTTCCTCAAATAAGTAAATTGAGAAATATTGCTGCAACCAAATTTCAGCCCTCATTACTTTGTAAATACTACAGACAATACCAATGTTTTAAGTTTTCTGCTTGCTTTCCTGTCACCAGAGCAACTGCCCAATATAGTCATGGAAATCCTTTCCCAGTGGGCAATGACACCGTTTATTTTAGCGTGGTGGATGCTGAAGGCAATGCCTGCTCTTTCATTAACAGCCTGTATAAAGGATTTGGTGCAGGGCTGGTGCCAGATGGCTGTGGATTTACTTTGCAAGTAAGAAAGTGTTTTTTAGCATTAGGAATATGTGCTTGATGAAATGATTATTTTAGCATTAATTTTTCAGTATGGTGTGTTGCTAATTCATATCAGGATTGGCTTGAAATTGTTCCTAATTCAAGGGTAGCCATTTCAAATTCTTGTATCTTTTTAAAAAAATGAAAGCTAGTTGGCTACCAAAGAACCTCGCAGATTTAGCTTCATCCGTATGTACAAGAATTCCTTCTCTATTTAAAGCTTTCCTTCTCTATTTAAAATTTCTCTTACCCACTGAAATCTTTTCAAAAACTGTGTTGAAATATTATCCCAGATCATTTAAAGATCATGTAATCAGGAATCTTTTCATTGTCATTTTAATGATGTCCATTTTATACAAATATTTTTATTATTATTGGCCAATGAGCTGCTACTTTTTTGCAGTTTTGTTTTTTATTATTATTATTACCTGTATCGATAATAAGAGAATATTTGTAGCTCAGGGTTGAACTGTGGAGTCTTTGGTGCTCTCTGAGCTTGGTTGTTTTCTTGTAGATGTTTCATTACCCAAACTGGGTAACATCATCGGTGCACTGATTATGTTATCTAGTTTGGTAATGTCTGCAAGAAAATTAGCAAGCTCAGAGAGTACCAAGCACCCTACTGTTCAATGTTGAACTACAGATGTTCCCTTCTAGCAATACGACAGATAACTAGGATTCAACTCCATGGATTGCTTTATCTGTCTATGACTTTTAGTGCACTAATTTATCTCTAGAACAGAGGAGCCGGTTTTTCATTACAGCATGATCATCCAAACTGCCTGGGTCCCCGGAAGCGGCCCTATCATACAATTATACCAGCTCTGGCCACTGCAGCCAATACTGGAGAACTTTTGTGCTGCTTTGGAGTTATGGGAGGATTCATGCAGCCACAAGGTCAGGTGCAAGTAAGTACAATATCTGTCCCTCCCGGGTGTAATGTATTAGTTGCCAGAAAATCATTTGCCCTTCAAAACTTACATGGTTGAATACAGTTTATGTTTTTCAGCAAATTTGGGGAACATTTCATAGGCATTCTCACAAAATAACTGCTATGAAGACAAGGTCAGGCACAAAACAGCAAAATGGATACATGAGTGGTGACTGCTTCTCACCATCATAACTTCTCCGAGATGGTTTCTTCTAACTCCACTCCCATTTCCATCTTACCTTTTTCACTGGAAAGCAGGCATACTTCCCAAAAAAAAGTTGGAGCTGCCTATTCTTTTCATTTGACTAATAATCATAACCAGAGACTTTTATGAAATGTCTGTCTGTTTGTTCGTTTGTTTGTTTAATGTGTTGTTTGAGATTGGGATTCTACCTTGTAGCATACCAGCTTTTGATTTATTTTTTAATTAAAAGTATATAAAAAAATAAAATCAGCTAAGCATCCATATTTCACCAGATCTAATCTTTAGGCAGGATATAGTATGCTTGAAATAAGCATCAAATTTATTGGACACTATCCTTAATAGTGATTTTGTGAACATAGCCAAATATAAAGAAAAAATATTTTTATGCAACTATGTTGTCAGTTGGTATTTTATGAATGAATTATTCCCTCATAATAATCCAGGTTTGCATTTTCCTCTATATGTTCCTATAGCTACTACTAAATATGTTTGAATTTGGAAAGAATCCACAAGAGGCTTTGGATGGATCTCGTTTTTATATAGAGTATAGCAAAAAAGGTAAGACTATAAAATGGAATTTATGTTCCCTCTATCTGAATAAGCAGGAAGAAATCCAAAGTAATTGTCAGATCCTCATTATATTGACACAGTGCTATAAATGCCAAGAAAATATTGCTGATTAAGATATAATAGCTGAAGTTTGGATAGCAGTAAATATTCTACTATAATTAAATTCAGTGATGGATTCATTTTCTCCCAGTAGCAACGTAATAAAATCCATGCAGTTTGCTGTATGTTGAAATCAGTACTATGGTAGTTCATACCCCATGTTGCATTTAGTTTATTTTTATTACTTTGTTTTTCCTTTTGGTTTATTTCATTTGCCTGATTTTGTTTTGCTGATGCTCTTGGGTGAATGACTGCAGTAGATGTAGCTCTCATAGAAAAACAGGCTTGCAAGAAATGGCAAATGGAAACCTGTGATTTCTGTTGTCCACCTCCACCCACCCTTAAATAGATTTCCTTCTGATGATGTATTTTAGTCTTTTTATGCTATTTCCAAAGAACCAATCTGGTGCAGGGGTTAAAGCATCAGGCCAGAAACTGGGAGATCATAAGTTCTAAACCCACTTTAGGCACAAAGCCAGCTGCAGGACTTTGGGCCAGTCACCCTCTCTCAGCCCTAGAAGAAGGCAATGGCAAACCACTTCCAAAATCTGTCTAGGCTCTACTTGACTATAGCCAAAAAAGAGGAACCTATCCTGAAGGCACAGTAGAATATAAATTTCATAAGCACATATATGTATGTATATAAGTTTCTGTGTGTATATATACATAGTGATGTGCTGGTAAATATATAAGAACTAGCTTAGGTGGCTCCACTGGCATCACTGTGCTGAACCATTAGCTATTGAACAGATTTTCAGCACCCTAGGCATAGTAGCTTAACTGGCTAACAGTTAAGTTTTCAAACAATTTACCAATCTCCTGTTAGGGAGCCAGTAAAAACTGGTTCCAGCACACCTCCCTCTCTTGGTCTATGTATATGTTCATTTATTTTTCTGTATTTATAATATATAGGAACATAATTTTAAGATGTCATAGAACTTAGGCCTTGCATTTATCTTAGTTGAAGGGTGCTCAGTTAGATCATCTACTAAGACTTATTTCCTGATGACAAAATGAGACAAAGTTTACTTAGAAACAGGTTTCAATAGTCCTTTGTGCAAGCATTAATAGTTAATTGCACAGGATTGTCTGTTAAAACACCCTTTCTTAACCTGGTGGCCTTGGGGATGTTGACTTTCTTGATCCTTTGTTGATGCTAGGTTTGTGAAGGCTACTTGAAAGCATGTCTTTTTTTTTTAACCCAACAGGTTATTCAGAAGCAAACTGGACAAAGATCTCTGTTGATGAATTACATTATTAGTAGGAAGTTCTTAAAGCATGAGCTCAGCATTCTTCTAGCCTTCTTCATCTGCTTGACTGAAGAATAAGGGGTGAAAGTGAACAGGAAGGAAGGGCATATACATGTGCAGTGCAGCAGTTAAATGTTGTGCTTGGATCAGGGTTATCCCACCTGGCCATTGAAACTCACTGGGTAATTTTGGATCTGTAAGTCTATCTCAACCTATCCCACTTTGCGGGTTTGTTCTTACAAGGATAAAATTAACCTTTCTGTCCATAACCCCACCCTGTGCATATGTTACCCTGAACATTTAGGCTATTTTACCGAGATTTAGAATAATGCGCTATGCATACACTTCCGCATAATATGCACAGAAAAAATGAGGAAAGGAGATAAATAAAAGAAAATAAAATCTGTTCTTTAAAGCTTCATACATTCATTGCAATTGTGTAGCTGGTGTCACAACAAACTAAAAGAAGTGTCTCTGTGTGTGTGTATTCCTTTAAGTCAGTCTTGACTCCAGGCAACTGTCTGGCATGCAAGATTTTCAGAAGTGGTTTGCCATTGCCTTCTTCATAGAGCTGAGAGTGAGTAAGTGGCCCAGCTGTCTTTGTGCCTAAGGTGGATCAGAATTCATGGTATCCTGGGTTTTTTTAGCCTGGTGCCTTAATCATTATACCCAAACAGGTCTCAGAATTGAATATTAGTTTAATGAATTAAATGCAGTGAATATTATTTTGCTGTATTTCATCATGTTTTCCCGATGCCACATTAAACATTACAGTTCATCATTAAAGAGGACACATCCAATGTCTTTAGAAAGGCTGGTTGTGTGTAGCTGTGTGTAGCCACAGATTGTGTACAAAATTGCCAATTAACATTATATAAAGAAGCTACATAGAATGAGGGCTCCTGCCCACCTAGCAGTTGGAATGCATGCAAATGCAAGAAGATTAAGAGGTACCACTTTTGTGGGAAGGTAACTGTTACGTACTCCTTCGGCATATAGCCATGCTGGCCACATGATCACAGAAAATGCCTTCAGACAATGCTGGCTGCTTCTGCCAAAAAATAAAGATGAGCACTGTTCCCTAGAGTTAGACATGATTGGACAGGGAAACTTTTATCTCGTGCCTCCAGGAGTGATACCTTATTTTCCTCTCAGTTGTAAAGAGGATGCAGGGTATTGCTTCTTAGCTACAGAGTTACAGCTGTCATTCAATAATTTTAAAGGAGTTGCTTTAAAAGTGTTTCCAATTCAGACTCCCTTCCCTATTCCTGTGTCGATGAGTGAGAATATTTTATTTTCCTTTTGTAGGATCATACTTAAGTGCTGAAAATAATATTTTAGCTTTGGGATCAGGTAGTATTTGTAAAATAATTGTTTTGTTCATTTGTTTGATATTTCAAATCTGCAAATAAAATATTGAATGCTGTTCTTTTTAATCATTAGATGCATGGCAGGTATTCTTGGAAGATGGCATTCCTCAAAACATAGCAGATGATTTGAGAGCCATGGGCCATAATGTCAAGGAATCTGTACTTGGTTATGCCAGGAGCATGTTTGGACGTGGTCAAATTATCACCAAAGGAGAATGGTGGAGACAAAACCCCCTCTCTTCTTCCTACACTGTACTTTGGGCTGGATCTGATCCTCGAGCTGATGGTTGTGCATTGGGATATTAGTATGAAAAGACAAAAAAGGCTAGATTGAGTGAATAGAAACAGATTTCAAAGTGGCATAGTATGATGATAATACTAGAAAACAGAGGGGGCATAATTTAATGATAATAGTCCTGTTTTGCACAAAGAAACCCCAGGTTCAATTATTTCGTTTATTTGCCTGGGATATGGGATAAAGCAGGAGTGTCAAACTCAGGGCCCTTAGCCTGAATCCAGTCTGCGAGGTGCTTAGATCTGGCCCTCCGGGCTGGCCTGGAAATAGCAAAGGACCGATCCGCAGTGCCTCTGCTAGTGAAAATGGGGCGATCCAACTCGCACCCTGTTTTGGCCATCAGAATGCTACAGGAGGCCATCCAGGCTGAAAACGGGGCGTGGGGGCCACGTACAGAATGCTGCCGGAGGTGTCCATCCCATCTGCTGTCCATCCCATCTCCCACCCACTTCGGCCAGCCCGTGGTGGACAACTACAACGCTGATCTGGCCTTCAAAGAAATCCAGTTTGACACCCCTGGGATATTGGGATACTCATGTGCTACTCAGAGTATATTGGTTGCTTTTTTTTCATAATCCTTAATCATGGGTTATTAAACAAACCAGGAAGATAAAAGTAATTCTGATTTTTTTCAACCACTTCTTGGTGTGCTTTCTCCATGCTTTTCTTCCAATATCAAGAGAAGTAACAACATACAAACGAAACCAGAAGTCAGAATTCCAAGTTTTTTAAAAAAAGAGCCTCTGTAGTGCACTGCTAAGTGTTTCCACTTAGATTCCGCTGCCTGCAATTAGTGCAAGTTCGAATTTCACCAGGCTCAAGGTTGACTCAGCCTTCCATTCTTTTGAGGTAGGTAAACTGAGGACCCACATTGTTGGGGGCAAT